>JAAXYV010000419.1:0-12453 GCA_036851875.1 Novacerus sp. FZ-2019
AGCCAGTCTCGTATTCACGTAACCATCTTAAAATTCACATAGCATTATCAACGTCGTAAATACGTAAAAAGTGAAAGTAAGGAATGCAATATAGCCAACCTCGTATTCAACATACCATCTTAAAGTTCACAATGTCCCTACCATCGCATCAACGTCGTAAATACGTTCACATGTACAAGTACATTTATGCGCTCTCCAGATTGTAACCGGTCCGAGCCCTATTAGTAGCATTGATTCTTGAAAGCATGTTTTGTTATAATATTGTGTAGTCTATTCGGATTAAAAGTTAATCCCACGCAACTTACACAACAAGTAAAAACATCTTAATATATCTCCTTTACATCTTATATCAGCGTTTAACAGAACACAATATTTAAGACACTGAAAGTCACATCCTGGTCTCCTGGCATTATTCCATGTATTTTGTACTTCAACTAAACTTGAACACTTTGAACGTCAATATTTGACCTTTCTTTCAACAACTCATGTTAAAATTTCTTACCCCCGGTGTAAATATATATATTGCAACACTGGGTTGATATACAGACACGCCGTAGCGCAGCGCTGATTTTTGGATATTGAAGTAGATAATTTATAATAAATCAATGTTAAAGCCCCTGTTCGGTATAACTGTTATCATGATGAGTACAATTTGTAGGTCATCAATGTAGAAAAATTGATTGATGGTTCTAAATGCTGCTTTACAGAATAATCCCAATCCAGATAGCCAACTTATTTTAAAATAGTGTCTGTGCTAAGAAAATATATTCCATCGGACTTTGTCGGAGAAACACACCGCACCGGGTCTACAACTGACGGCTAACAGTTAGTATTCGGATGTATATGGATTGCAAGCTTATTTTTCTTCCCATCTTATTTTTAGCTTTTAATTATTCAGTCACGGAGGGATTACCGATTAGTTTTAGGATCAGTAGAATTGCTACAATGACCAGAACCTCCTCGCGTTGACATAATTCAGTGCTATAATAGCATAATATCTATTATTATTATTGATCAACGAATGCATGGTATAAACGGTATAAACTAACTCGGAGATTTACAAGAATACAGGCAGCACCATCTAAGCTATTCGATAAACTGCTGTTCAGATACTTGTGATTAGTTGTGATATGTTTTGGCTGAGAGATCTTTGAATTGTGCATAAGTTCAAAAATTGTACTTGCTAAATCTAACTTTAATGTTCGCTAATACACGGTGCTACTTTTCATTTCAGTAAACATAGGAAGAATTCAACCCGAACCGGCGAAGTAGACTGAAAGTATTTATTACCTTGAGTGTCTGTCGAGTGTTGTAATTGTTATTAAACAGTTGAGACAACGGAGAAATTACAGGACATAATGGCATCTGCCTCTCCATCACCGAAGTCTCCAGAGGTGTCCGAAAAAAGCAAGAAATATGACCGACAATTGAGGTAATTCAGTTTCATCTTAGGTCGTAAGTGGTAGCAATTTATTTTGGTTGGTAGTCTTAATTTGTATATTGTACATCACACTCGAAATTGTTTGCTTAGTTAAAGTTTGTTTTCGTGACCGACTATTTTTGTTGCGATTGAGATTTATTGGTATAAGTTTGTTCAATAATTTAAATAATTTACCAAGAATCGTTCTCGAGGATGAAATGAAATAATGGTACAACTTCCTTAGTTTGTTTGTAGATAAATGAATAATAGAATACAGGTAAGTTAAAAAAAATCGAGTATATGGCTGCGTGGTGTGGTGTAAAGTTTAAAATCAATGCCTTCCAAAATCTTTATTAATTAGAAGAAAAAAATTATGATATCGAATTTAATATAGACTTTGGGGAGATCATGGCCAATCATGTGTAGAAAAGAGTCATATATGTGTCATCAATGCTAACGCTACTGGCACCGAAATCTTGAAATCTTTGGTTTTACCTGGCTGTGGAAACTTTACTATTGTGGATGGTCACAAAGTTTCCCAAGAAGATATTGGCAACAAGTATGAAGCAGAAACTAATACTCTAAAACCATATATTTAAAGTTCACATTTTACTAATTAATATAATACAATTAAATTAAACGCAGTTTTTTTCTGGATGTGGACTGTTTGGGAAAAAGTCGAGCTGAAAGTGCTACTCGTCTGTTACTGGAATTAAACCCGGATGTCAATGGTGAATCAATCGAAGAACAACCAGATACCTTATTGAAGCAGAATCCAATTTTCTTCAACCATTTCACCGTGGTTATTGGTTCTCAATTAAGCGAGAAGTAAGATCAAGTTTAAGACTAATTGCATATTGTTTCTTCGATGTTACTAAATTCGTACTGTTTTAGGGTGCTGATGTCCTTATCGAAAACACTGTGGGAAAATAACGTTCCATTTGTTTACGTTCATTGCATTGGATTAATTGGATGGATTCGTTTACAGCTGGTTGAGCATACGATTATTGAGTCCCATCCTGACAGTATCAAAGAAGATCTCAGACTCGATATTCCATTCCCAGAATTATTAGAATATATGGATGGTATAATCATTGAAGGAAGAGAGGACGCTTTGAAGACTCCGTGGCTGGTCTTACTCTTCAAAGTTTTGCAATCCTACATGAATAGTAGTGCGAGTTGTGGTCAAAATGGAGGAGGAATGGATACAACAGAATGCCATCCATGTCATATGAATGGGAAACAAAAACAAGAATTTAAAGAGTACCTTCGGGAAAGTAAGTAATACATAAAGTAAGTACCTAATCTATGCTGTAAATCATTTCAATATGTTTTAAATCCAATAGATTTGCGCAGTATTGGACTTAGGGATAATGATGAAGCTTTCGAAGAAACAATCAGAGCAGTGAATACTGCTTTAAGTCCCACGATTGTTCCATCAACGGTTAGAGAAATTCTAAACGATCCCAAAGCAGATAAACCAGAGGTAAATTACCAATAATTGTAACTAAAAAATGATATGTGATACACTAGTTATTTAGCGTTCTCATTGATAAAAACAAACAATTTATCTATCTTGATTATTATTGTATTCATATACAGAGCTCCAAGTTTTGGGTGATGTGTGCAGCATTAAAAGAATTTGTGGAAGCGAATAATGGACAACTACCTTTGCGCGGTGTGCTGCCAGATATGACGGCCGACTCGGAAAAGTATATTTCACTTCAAAATGTGTAAGTGAATAGTTGTCAGTAAAATAATATCTTATTGTGTTATGTACTTAATTTTTATATAGTTAATTCTGTAGTTCATTCCTAGTTCTACAGCAGCAGTGCTTTTGTATCTTTTTCATGCAGTTACCGAGAGAAAGCAGCGAAGGACGCAGAAGATGTTCTTGGACGAAGCCAACAGCTTCTACAACAAACTGGCCTGTCAGGAAGAATCAGCGTCAAAGGGAATGAAGTACAGCTCTTTTGCAAAGAAGCTTACAATTTAAGACTGACCCGTGGACAACCGTTCTTCAAAGAGCTAGAGTCTAGTCCCAACTCTATGCTTCGTGAATTAGGTTCATATTGATAACTTACGTTGTTGCTTACATATTCCACTTATTTAGTTGTACTAATAAGAAAAATATATGTATCTAGGTCAAAACATGGAAGATTGTGATCCTGATAAAATGTATTACGTGATGCTACGGGGAGTTCTTCGCTTCCATAGTGAATACAATACGTACCCGGGACTTTTGGACCACGATGTTGAGCCAGATATTACTAGATTTAAGGTGCAGCGTAACTTTTCATCCGTGATAGTGACTGGCTGAAAGGCTAAAACAAATATTTCTCTTGGGGACAATAATTTATGTTTCACAATAGAGCTGCATAACTAAACTGTTAAACGAGTGGAACGCTTCTATTACTGCCAAAGAAGATTTCATACATGAAATATGTCGCTATGGTGCAGCTGAAATTCCTTCCGTTGCTGCTTTTATTGGTAAGTTCACAAGCTGATACAATGCTTCTAGGGTATTTATTCAATGTAATCAATAGAAAGCACTAACTAAGTTGAGCATACTTATCTGCGGATACTGTATATTTGAATTATTTTATCTCAGGCGGATGTGCTGCGCAAGAAGTCATTAAAATTATTACATCTCAGTACGTCCCATTGGATCATACTCTCATCTACAATGCTATTAACTCCACGACGTCTTATTACAACGAACTCTGATCTCCTTGCTTTGTTCCACCTTCTACCTTAATTTTATTTCATATCATCTTGTTATTGGATACTGACTATTTCCAGTAAATAAGTGGAATAAATAAATACATTACTCATTTTAAAGGAGAATCATGGACTTTTAATTTCAAGGTTTCTCTCCATCTTAAATCTATGTGGCTTATTCATTAATAATTAATTACTTACGCACGGAGAACTCAGGATCGACTTATAAGACGATAGTTTCATCGGGATAATAATTTTACAGCCTCGTTCCAACCGCCTATTTCCATAATCGTGTTAAATTCTTGGCAACCGGATTGACAATCATTAGTCATAAAGCTTATAAGTCTACATACAATCAGAATCAAAATTACATACAGTAAGATGCAAGACATGACATCTCGTTCGATCACTATTTGATTTGTTAACCTTTTCGTGCTTTCCGTGTGACACATTATTAAATATTGACTTTACTAAGGATAAAGTATGCAGATCAAAATGACAGTTTTTCATCTCCTTGCATCAAAATCAGTAAACTCAATGAGATTAATCAAAAACGTAATACTGTCACGAAAGACAGTAAATTAAACATACGATGCTCTATAACTAAGAAGTCATATAGTACGAATGGAGCACTGACATCATTTCATTTTTGATTTGAATGAAAATAGAAATTTAACGCGTCAAGCCAGCAAAATAATTAAATTAAAGTTGTTTCCTTCAAACAAATTACAAATGAGATACTTATTCGAGTTATGACTGAATTTACGAAATATTCATCATCCCACTTATTTCAGTAATCCTCCCCTCTGACTCTGCATCGCATTCACAATTCACCACATGTCTATAATTACAGTCATTATAATTACAACTAACTTAGAAATTCACAAGGTATGATTCAGCGTTCCAGCTTCAACATTTCTTGACAATCAGGTGTACAATTGAGTAATATTATGAATTATTACATCATTAGTTTTCAAATTGTTCAATTTGTACATCTACACAAGTTTACTTTTGTATCTATTATAATATGCTGTACTGTCAATGAAGTTATTTTCTTCGCATTTCTTAGGAGTTCAATGTCTCCATAATGTGTATAGGGATCAAGTTCATGCATAACTATGGAATCGATCATTATTTTCTATGCTGGAGTGATTCCTTTATTGGCCACAAATATCCAAACGCTGAGCTACAGACATTATATAAACTGCAAGGAAAGCACCTATAGCTAGATTCTTAGAAACATGCACAATTACAGCTTCATCAAATCATGTACTCTAGGGAATATTTCATACGTACCTACCCTCAAAAGTTCCAGTCAATACTTGAATTTTATTTAACACTGGAAAAGGAAAATGTAGAGACTAATTGATGTCTAGTTGAATTTGTAGGATGACCGATTTTACGGCGCAAAAGTTAGGTACAATTGAAACAAGCTCTGTGATGTCAAATATCAGTAAACAGAATTGACGAATTAAAAAAAAATAAAGAAAATTGAATGACAATAAAGGTGTAGGTTATAGCTAATTATCAATACTTGAAGGTAAATTACTTCAATTCTTGAGGAAGTCAGGTGTACAAGGAAAAATGTGTTAGATATTACAATTATTATTATTTTCTTTTAGTGATTGCAGTGTTTGGTTGAGGTATTTCATATTCATTTTAACCTGCAGCTTTATAGTCAAAGATAGAATGAATAAGCTTGTGAGTGTAGCGTACAGTATTGTGGTTGTCAATTGCGTGTTGAGAATTTGGTTTTAGTTATGCAACTTTCACTGATAATCAAAATGACTGAGAGTTGATTCGAATCAGAAATAATAGTTATGTGATTTTGAGGTGGCTATTATATAATGTGAGTGGAGATGATTAGAGAACGAATTTCCCAAGAATGAGACCGAAAATAGCTGCAACGAGAGCGGCAACAATCCACAACATCGTGACTGCTGGAGGACTGGCATCCGTCCCCATAGCCATCATACTACCACCAGCGTCTCGGGACTTCAGCTGTCGTTTCAATCTATCGATCTCGTCCTATACAAACAAAAACATTTCAAATAATTCAAATCTGCTATTACATTACAAACAGTAACACTCAATAGAATCGTACCTTCAGATGTGAATTTTCTTGTCTTAATTGGGTTGATTCCTGCTGCACTCGAGCAGATGTGTCACCAACCGTGCGGGCTTCTTCGTTCGCACTCTGAAAGAATACGTTTTCAAATATATATTTTACAAGTCTACTTATAATAATTGTTTGTCGGCAATCAACTCTACAATATCGTAAGGCAATTATTAGCACAAAACATCAAGGCAAGGCAAATAGCTATTAGTAAAAATAAATTAAATAAATAAAAGAGAGCTGTGGCCCACTGAGTTGTAAACGTACATCAATTACATGGTTAAGGGAGTCAGAGAAATCGTTACTCACAGCGTCGGACTCCAGGGAGCGGTGGTCCACCTTTGTGCCAAAAATAAAGCTTAATTTTTCTGGTGAATAGATGAAATCGTCTGTATCTTCATATTAACTTGTAACAGAAAGTTCCCTTTGGAAATACGTAGACATGAATTTTTTTACATTTGGTTTTAAAGATTTCGCTGTCTGAACATAAGAGTCTGAACACCTTTGTCTGTAGCAGGATTAGCCATAACTCAAATATGATCGAAACATTAAACTTACATTACAACCAAGGAATATAGTTTTAATATTTAATCCATAATTGCAATAAAGTCATGGTAGAATTCAATACTTTTGACTTCCTGCTTCGTTTTAGTCCTCGTTGCCAACTCCCATTTTTCTTTCTCAGAACAACCGCTGCTTTCTCTCAGTTGGAAATGTTGGAATTTCTCTTTTAATGTGAATATCACATTCCGAATGAAGTCATTAATAATACAAAGGTTGAAGGTTAAAGGCAGTGTTCACAAGCAGAATTCTAAACCGCAAAAGCAGTGCGAAATGTTTCTTCACTTTGGTTTCACGGCATGCATTTTAGCATACTTTCAAAACCGCTAGACCATGGTATTTTTATTGACTTCAACAAGTAACCTAACAAAACGCAATTTAACAACAGAGTGCCTTCCTGAGGACCCTTATCCATAGTATTAATATAATAAAGGCACATGTTTAGTGGCATTATTTTACGTATCCCTCCTTTCTAAATCGAGGAAGAATACGAGGCACGAACCACCATGCAAGCAAATGTAAATAAAATGAATTTTCACTTAAAAAACGATGATGGGCAAAGCGGCATCCAATACACACCAACCAACCATAAGACAATAACTCATGCCCCAATACGAGACTACTAATTTACTAGCATGACAATCGACAGTTCAGCGTAGACATGATATAGAAACAATAAACTAAAATTAATTCACTAACCTTGTGAGGCTTGGTAGACACATCTTCTTCCTTTGCACGCGTGACTTTTTCCTCTTGGACGGCGTTCAGGTCATTTTGACTCACTGCGTCCACTGGCATCTCAAAGGTACACCGAAGTTTCGTATCCATGAGCTTAGTGTTGTCAACATCTTTCCACTGTACTTATCAAATGAAATATTAAAACGGCAAGACAAACAATATTAAAAGTCTGACCCATGAAATACACCCCCATACCAAAGCATCCATATTAACATCTCCATCAGGAGCATACAGCGCTTGGACCATGAATTTATGCTTGTTAGCTGTTGGCTCCAACTCGCATGGTTGAAAAACGACTGCAAGAAATTATTTTTCTCAGTTTAGCTGCAAAATTCTATTGTATTTATTTCTATTTATTTGACTAGCTTGTTAAAACCTAAAAGGCAAGCCATAATAGGTTGCGGTGCTAATCATGTTATGTAACAGTGAAAGGTGTCAATGTAAAATATACAAAAGTAATACCTGCGATATTGATGCTGTTCTTCGGCTCAAGAATACCAGCATTCGGTCGAACGCAATAGCGTTTTGGAGCAGTTGTCTTGATTTTAAAGCAAATTCTTTTGTCCGATGGATTAGTTAGTTTCAATAATGAGGTTGTTGGTGTCGTAAATGGCCCTAAATACGAAATAAATTGTTGTAATGCCATAAACAATAATTAATACACAACATCGAGTCGATCTAAGTCTTTCTTAAGGCAATGTATAAAAAACGAACTAATCATACTATTGCCTATATCATAGTTGACAGTTTCTAACTATGTTACTGAATTATAAATTGAAATACCTTATCTGTACTTTATCCGAATAAAAATAAGAATATTTAAATGTTGAATGTGATACCTTATCTATACAAATACAACCTAACACTCTACATCCGAATAAAGTCAACATTTAAATGTTGAAAGTGGGTGAATGAGATATACTTGAAATTTCGTTTTATTACTAACCCATAAATCAGAGAGCTCACTATTATAATAAATACACGGATTATGCAAGTATGGCGTAATATTATTATTAAAAACGTACGAAAAAAGTAAAATTATAAGAGTAAGAAAATCAGCTGAGGTCTAACCTTTAAATTTGAGCTCATGCTCCGGGCATATTTGTAAAACTTGTTCGGGCATCTTTGATCTTGATTTCCACTCTTTGCCTGACTCTCCTGACACAGTTTCACAAAAATGTACGTATATTAAACACTCGCTGGCTGAATTGATTACTCTTGAGTTGACAGAGTGAGCAGGTCGTTTTCTTCAACAGCCTGGCCTCCGAGTTTTCTGGACTAGTGAGACAACAGACATAAAGATAAGAAAGGTATGGAAGGATGAACAATGAACAGGAACACGAATGCACTACTACTTCTGACTTCTCTCACCTCCAGAGAACAGAATTTAAATCTAAATGCGTTCAGTGCAGAGGAGATGTGTACAAGTACAATTCTATTGTATTATATCGTCTTGTCTCTTCTTCACTATAATATTGTAGTATTTTTATATCGTATTATGTAGTACCGGACTACGTACATACAGCAGTAGTGCAAGTTTACGTTTACCTCCTGTCGGGTCGTACCGAGCCGACCTTAACCAATTCTATACGTTCTCCGCTTCGCTTTCTGTACTCTGCTGTGTGTGGATTGAATGTAACGTAGGTAATGTAATGTAAAAGATTTATCCCACCATTCACTGTAAGTGTAGTAGTGTAGTATGTACTACTGCACCACAGTCTTCTATCTATCTATCAGTTCTTTTTAGCCTTCCTTCCGTTCCTCCGCCGTACGTACTCAACTTTATTCACTTTCCCTTTACTGATCTCAAAGAACGTCCTTACTGGCTCCTCATCTCTTCAGTTTAGAGATCCATCCGATGTTCTATTCAATTCAATCTGCTCTGCTATGCTGGCTTGGCCTAGGGTCTCCTAATAAACAACTACAACCTAGCCTGGCAAAGGCGATTACTTCAGATTAGATACACACAATACACACTTGTAAGTTGTACTGTACTGTACTATTCACTTCTGGTCTCTCTCCTCTTTGCTGTCTTTTCCTTCCCTGCAGTTTTTCCCTGCTTTTGCAATTGCTGATTGCTTTGCAGTGGAGCGGACTGGGTTGGTTTGGTGGCAGGCAGCAGACAAGCAAGAGACAGAGTCAGTGGTAGTACTTCAATGGTTGGTTGGTATTGCATTGGTATGGTTCATAGTCAAGTATACATTGTACACTGGTTGGCACTGGTGATACGATGGCTTGGTGCTGGTACTACTAATGGTAGTACTGAGGCAGGTTGGTTTCGTTGATTTTGTGGCCGTGGCAGTAAGCCAATGAGCCACTCGTAGCAGCAGCAGCGCTTCACTTCACTTCATATGCTCTTGCTCTACTCCGCTCCTCTCAGTCTCACTCCAGTGAAACTCAACGAGTAGGCCTTGCTTGCTTTGCTATGTTATGTTCTCTTCTCTACAATTCTCTATTCTCTATCTGTCCTATCGACTTCACTTCTTATAATATGCCCCTTTTCCTTTTTTTGCTCTTTCATTCCATTCTATTGCAGTATGTCAGGCTAGGTTGGAAAGTGGCAGGAGGGTATAGGGTAGGTAGGACAACATAGAGAACAGAGAACAAGAATTGATAACTAACCGTCGCCAAATACAACCAGCTAACGTCACATAATTCTTACCTTTATTCTTATCCAAGCCAAGTATTACCAACAACGTTATTGTAGTAGATGAAGGCGCTTGCTACAAACCACTGCATAAAAACATGATATGCACAGACTGTGTATAGCTTTTAGGTCAATAGAGACTCTTGTTCCGTGAATGCTCAATTTTTCATACTCCCTCACTGCCACACTTCTATACAGTTTATTTTCCTTACTTATGAGACGAATTCCGTCTTTACGTCACGTCAACAGGACAACTCGAAACTTTAGTTTCGAAGATCCGACATGAGCGCTCTACGCAACGTTAAGCAAACCACCAGCTGGGTATAGTTGCTAAGGTTTGAATTGAATCTATTTGTATTCTAGTAATAGAATACTGAATACAAGTAAATATCTACTAATTCACGAATTGTTTACGAAAGACTGACGATCAGTGCAGTGCACGCACAGTGTACCCAAAACTCTTGATTGTCTTTCGCAATGGGTGGTGATCACGGACACGGTCATCATGTTAAAGTGCCACGGGTGCCAGATTATAAAATTTATAAGGTGGATACCATTCCAGAATTGATGGCCACTCAACAAGCTTTAGCTAAAAAAGGGCTGAAAGATCCGTGGCTCAGGTAAAATTCGGTTTTCTCTTGTAGACTTGTTTTAGTTTTTAGGGAAACATTGAATTAGAAATTGAAATATTATTAGATGTGTAAGTTTTTTTGGTCAACAAAGTTGTACGATTTGTCGTACACTTTTATTTTAACAACCTACAATGTGTGATGTAGGAATGAAGTCTGGAAGTTCGACCTAGAGAAACGGGGTGGAACTAACATGCAAATCATGTATCGCACCTTTGGCCGTGGATTCTTCTTGGGATTGGGTTTAGCCATCGTTACTGCGGGAATCCAGAAAGTCTATGAACGAAATCAACCCCATCATGGACATGAGGAAAACCATAGTCATCATTGAATAGTTGTGAAAAATTATATAGAGCATCGCAATCAAATTATATGCTACTGTGCAAACCCACCGTGAACACAGAAAGGGTTGAATTATCATTGAAGGTCGTGTTATAAATGGGTAGTCTAAACTGTAATAATAAAAGGCTTACATTCAAGTATAGATACACCTTTTTAGCGGTTTTGAATCCATTTATTTATATGCAGTGACTATAAACTCTAAATTAATTATAATCATCAGGTTCCTTGTGCAATTATCAATGCGTAATTATTATTTTTTCACTTTTCTAATCTAAAACTTCTATGGATACACCATGTAACCAAACGTACAATTTCATACCAATAGAAAGGTTAACGGAAAGCTCAGTTATTATAATAAACTATTGCTCGGCTTTTAGATTACATTGTAATTGAGTTTTTGAGAGAATGTTTTAACAGCTTGCTAGATAAGCAAGGGGATGATGATATATATTTATTTAAGTATGTAGATACGGAATTACTCCACTTAGACATGGCTTAGTCACATCGTGAGACGATGAGCCTCCGTTAGAACTGGATTGTCAACGAATTCTGAACCATAATACATTATGACACTGCCAGTGGCAAAAAACATGGATCCCCAGAACATGATGTAAAGTAGATACTCCGTCGAATACTCTTGCGGAAAAATGACCAACGAGGCCCACATTACAATGGAAAAAATCAAAAGCACTGGAAGCTGTAATTATAGAATGTATGTGTTCAAAATTAGATTCAAGTACAAAATTCTACAAATTAAAGAATTTAAAGCTTGCAAATGTACCGTGTAGTATTTCCAGTCACGATTCTTTTCTAACGGTGATGCTTTAGATACACCTTCTTGTTCGTTAATCTTACAATTGCCCAAGACCATATCCATAGCATCCTACACACAATTAATATGCCACTAAGTCAGGATGCCAATTATTAATCTTACTAATATTAATATTTTTGTATTGCACCAACCTGGCGGTATCCATCACTAAAATTATTTTTCAGATAACGAATGGCAGAATTATAGCCGTCGCGCATGACACCCAGAAACGTTCGTTTTCCAGTACGTGTAAAATCTGTTTTGAGAGCCCCCGTTCCAGAATATTCAATACTACACACATCGCCATTATCTGCCCAAACGTTCTTAAACAAAAACTCGAAATCTGGGTGGGACGCAATTCTCTCACTGTCTCTCAAGATTCCCATGGTCTATATTTTCAATTAGATGTGTACGTAAGGGTAGTAGCATTTCAAGCAGGGCCAGAAATGAGCTAGCTTAAGAAAGCTT
>JAAXYV010000420.1:0-12451 GCA_036851875.1 Novacerus sp. FZ-2019
ATGGAAAGATCACCCTTTGAAAAGTTTGAGATGACTTTTTGATACATTGTTATGTAGAAAATTTCAATTTTGAAGATATTTAAGTAGGGAGGGGTTAGTTTAAGGTAAATTTCACTCTGACTAATTCCTTTAAATTTCATTACCGCCAATAATGTTGGCTCAGTCCAAATTTATACCTATAGCTAACTTAGCCTTAACTTAGTGCTTCTTACCTATAATTTACCTAAAGTCTCACTAAGGCCTGAATTATAATTTTGAGGAACCCTATGATGTAAAATCAATAGAGTAAAACTCAATGCTAATTTCATAACCGTCAACTGATTTATTCTATTTCGACTGAAAACTTCGATTTCGAATAGATATTGGGAATTCAGTAAATCCTGCAATTATGTGCATCAGATTGTAGAGGAGTTCTGAAGTAGCCATTCTGGTATACCATAAAATGCATAGTTATCTCTACACAAACGGTAATTATATACAGAAAATCAAATCTAAGCTAGGGCTTGTGACAAAATTTCAATTTCCTAGTTTACGTTAAACGTGACCGTTGAGAGAAAAGATATTGAAACTGTTTCAATGTTGCGAGAACATCTATGGAAAATATGAAGCTCCGGAAGTTTGAGATAACTTGTATTTAGCTGCTGAAAGGTAACCTGTATAGGATACTGTATGATGATTAGATCAACAAGATAAATGGCTATTGATGGTGTCCGATGATAACAATCCCAACTTGACTTAGAGACAATGCGTAATTGATGAGCATTCCTGTTAAGTGTACTTCAAGTGCTAATAATTTAGGCTCATCATGAATTGACAACTTATCGGAGTTTGTTGTGAAGGTATTACATTTTGTGTCTATCTTTTGTCGTACTTACCTTGAAAAATGGCAGATATGCGCAGTCAACTTTTTCGTAGCATAATTGAGAAAAGATTATTCTATCCAGTCACACACAAACCGGGGTTTTGCAGGGATTTTTGCTGGCAGCCTCCAAAACATTTACATTCAAAATCTGATTGAACTACAAAAATAATTAGTTTTCTCCTTTACATTTTACTCCTTCAATACTCTTTTAATATTTCAACGGGTTATAAACAGACTTCTTAGCTATCTGAGGCCATTATTGCGTGTGAATAGAATAAGTTTTAAGATATGGCATATTACATCTCGCTTCCGCTAAAATTTCATTCTGTCCCATATTGCTTCGATCTAATTATCATATCCTATTATTCCGCCTACCTAACCGATTGTATTGTTATTCTTCTTTTGTAATCTCAATTTTAAGTTTAGCTAAGTTAAGCTAAGTCCTGTTTTAATTTAAATGTTACACTCCTGCTTACACAGCAAGGAAAAACCCAGTCCTATTCAATTTCTGTTTCGCTTTGACCTTCTATCCGCAGTGTCACAGCGTCTGAACTGAGGCCTAATTGTAGTCCACGAACCAGATAAAACTTACGGACTTGTCAGTAAAATGAAATTTCAAAGCGGTTTATTAAAAAAAAAAGACCTTTTAGGGGGGTTTGAACGCTTAAAACCCCGTACTGGGTATGGGTAGCTGGGTAATCTGGACCCGACAAGATAAAATCGGGCCGAAAATTAGGTACAAATGCCATCCTCACTAACAGTTAAGTTCCAGATATGTACATTGATTTGTCGAGGATATTGTTTCGTGAGAAGTATTTAAGCAACAAAACATCAGGCTGCATGAGTATATATATTCACAAATGTAAATTATGTATGTATGGTTAAGTATTTGTTTAATTCAGTATAAATCGTGAACCTCAGAATTATTTGCATCGCTCAGTTAATATAGAAACTCAGGTCTACCCAACGGGTAGGGTTTGGACATTGAAGCGACGTGACTTGGAAGTTTCGGGTCGGGTCGTGTCTCGGCCCATTCGACCCCTACCGGAAGGGTTTTTAGGTATGCGATGTGTGAATATTGTGGTGAAGAAACGGAGACCGGTTGGTTGACTCCGAATGTTGTCTAGATGCGGAACGGGCATATTCAATTTACTATATGAGCTAACAGGAACAATGTAGTAGATTTCTTTTGTACTTTGGGGTCGTGCAAGTATTACATCTACCAATTCGGCCAATTTTGGACCTTCTCCTCCTTTCGTCATACATCGTCATCATTGTCTTACTCCTGCCCCGTTTGTTTGCGTCAACAAACTACAAAAGCCATAAATGACAACGGTAAGACAATAGCAAGTTATGTGAAGATTTTAATCAGTTTTGAATTGTAATGCCTATCACTTAACTCTGAAGTTTGCCAATTCTGCCTCATATACCTGATAATATGGATATTTTCATTATATTTTTCTGTAATATCGAAACACTACGGCAGCTTCAATAGTAAATGGTTTCAATAATAGACAATATTTATTTTGCAAAACAATATGATTACAAAATTTTTCAAAACAATATATTTTGCTACAAACTTTTCGTTACAAATTTTGCAAGTTCATCCATTTAGTCTTGTACTGACAGACGGACAATAGAAGTCAAAGGACAGTTTTTGTATTTCAGCAATGTTCTGAGGTTCAATGTCCGCTACATTCTCGTTACAATGCCGCATAAGAATTCTTACCTATATAGATTTTCAATATTTTTCTTGGTGATGAAACAAAACTTAACGGCGCTGGAATAAAAACTCAAAGTATCCTAGTTTATAGAGTCAATTGAATTCAGGCACAATAGATAGGGTAATTTCTTTGCTTAAGCGGCACAACAGCATAAATTGAATTTCATCATTACACCGCTGCGGTAAAATGTGACGAAAATTGTCCACCACGTTTTGTAGCTATGAGTATTATAATTTACTATTTGAAGAACGGTAAGAGTAGGTGACGTATACCTTGTCTCGATCCACCCCCTCTCTTGTCTCCGTCATCAAGCATCATTCTCTGTACTCCCTCTCCCCCTTTCGTAGACGTAATACTTGCATGATCCCTTACTCAATTCATCTGCAATTTGAATATTTGATGAACTAAACCTTTTTATTTACTTCTCCACAATGAAAACATGACCTTGACCCCTTGCCCTTGAAACATCAACAATAGATGCAAAATGAAGTCATTACACCGCTCTCAAAGATGATGTGGATGAGAATCATAATAATATTTATTTCTGCATACAAAACCAACTATATTTTGATAAGATGTTACTATTTATATATAGAATACAGCAAAATGGACTTACGTAAAATCTATAACTTGAGATAAGATATAAACTACATTAAAGCATATTTGACGAATGCCAATATAAACTGGAAGTATATTGCTCTTTTTTTTAATCTTTATAATGATTTCAATTTTTTTTAAATTTCATAG
The DNA here is from genome assembly GCA_036851875.1 of Novacerus sp. FZ-2019. Lineage (NCBI taxonomy): Eukaryota > Metazoa > Arthropoda > Collembola > Entomobryomorpha > Tomoceridae > Novacerus > Novacerus sp. FZ-2019. The sequence goes on from JAAXYV010000420.1 coordinate 3,334, forward strand.
AGGATCTTTCGAAAAACTGCTTTATAGTATGAATACATGTAAGTATACATAATCTATATGTATTAATGAATGTTAAAAGCAGAAGGAGTTGAGATGACACGACATGACACGGAATGCCTGGTTATACAGTAAATAGGTAGCAAAATGACAATCTCTACTTTGGCACATAACATTAATACTACGTATGATAGACCATGCATTCATACATCACAAATAAATATAACTAACATTTCAATGCACTTAAATCAAAGAAGTAAAAACGATAAATTCATAATATATCAAAAATATTCAATCAATACATATCAATACATTCTTATATGAAGTTTTAAACGCTCACAACTCTTATTAATATTATTATTTGAACATAACACCAATAGTTTATAGGCATATAGTAGGTATATGTTACAGATCAGATATCGGTAACAAATTCAATTTCAAAGATAAAATATTGAAGAAGTATACTCAAACATCTCAATTAATAATAAGGACGACGTTTCAGTCACCATCAGTGTTAACGTCAATCGAGTCCCAATCAAGTCTCACAAGTCACAGCTCGTTCTGCTGTAGCTGCATAAACGTTTTAGTCAGAAAATCTGACTGGTGACAGTTGAATAAAAATAATAATAATGCAACTTATTATTATTATTACTTTACTTTTCTACCTCTCTCCCTTTCCCTCCTCTTCCATCGTTTCCGCTTCCGCTCGAAACTCACCATATCCGACTTTACAGTATGGTACTGCTGTCGTAAATCTTGAAGAGATTGCATTAACAAAGCAACTCGTTGCTCAGCGTCCATTGTATCATCTGAAAGGAAAAGTAACGTAATATTATAATTTACATATTTTATTCATTTATGTTCATTTGTAAAATTCACAAGCTTCTTACTCACCAAGGACAGGTATGAAATTAAACTTTTTAGTCTTAGGGGGTCGGCTAAGATTGACTTGTGGAGGAGGCTCATTTGAGGTACTGGTATCCGGACTGTCACTTACGGTGCCTATACATTCATAATCACAGTGTATACTACAGCAACAAACAGGACAAACGAAAAAATATTCATTTTCTAAATATTTTATACCTTGCTGCGATTTACGACAAGTTGAATTTTTCCCACGATTCTGAAACGGGGGAACAACTTCTTCGGGAGATTTTCGACGCATAATTCGACGTCTCTTTGGTGGCGGACTTAGGTTTCTGCTATTTCGATTGGTATCAGTAGCTCTAGGTTTTCTTGCCGGAGCTGGCTGAATTGTTGGCGTCGACTTGAATGACTTCTGTCCTATATCACTGGAGTTTGAATTTTCTATAATGATGGAATTGAATTAAAATGATTAATTTACACCCCTCTAGTATTCTAATACCTAATTATTATTTTACAATTAAAAACTTTAAAAAATTCGAATTACAATATTTTGTGTTGTGTCATATAGACAATCTCAATAATAAAATAAATATGAGTACCTATTAAACATAAATTATTTGTGATAACCATACCTTCAAGAACAATACGTTCAACCTCTGTACGCTTATTTTGGTCTAAGTTTCCTTCTGGTGACTCCTTACAGCTCTGATCTTCAGTAGGAGAAACTTGATCATCACTAAACCACAAATACATTATCAATAAAATAAAACCTATAAATAAATCAGCTTAGGGAGTGAAGCAACTCTAAAGTTAATTCGCCTTGCATCTCTATGTAAGAAACTTTTACAAATTAAAGTTTCAAATCATTGGATGAAAATGGATGAAAACATGGATGAAAATGAAAGAACAATAATCTATGATGTGATAAATTAGGGTTGTATGGGGTATGACAACTATAGAAATCAAATAGGGAGTAGGAAGCTGGTTGGATAGGATTTTTTTTTAAATTTTGAAAACATTATGGATCTTTGGTAGAGGGTTTAATATAGGGAAAAAACAAGTAGCTTACTTTCTTGGAGATCCATAGGGTAGAGGTGAAGATTTACCACTACTGTTAGGCGTTAAAGGGGGAGTCATGTCAATAGATTCTGGAGTATTTAGCTGCAGCTGATCTGGAGAATTTGGTTCTGGAAGCTCGGGTTGAGCTTCAACAGGTATTTCATTCACAACTGCTATTTCTATTTGTAATGCATTACTCGACGGTGGCTCTTGAACGGACTCTACAACTTTTATATTTTGAAATAATTCTTCATCAGCCTTCTCACTACTGCATTTCTCAGTAGCATTCTCACTACTGTCTTTCCCAGTAGCAATCTCTCCACGAAATTCAATCATACTGACAAAAGAAGCTTCGAAAGAAATAGTACTCTCAGGTATAGATTTCTTGTCACTTTGTTCCGGAGAAAGAACACCAACCGCTTGGGTTGCATCATCCAACTCCAGCACATTTTCACAAGGAGTAGGGCTCCCTGGTATTATTTCTTCACAAAGTAGTGAGTTGCATGAGTCATCCTCTTTTACTTGCTTTTCTAGAGTTTCCTCTATACTGTAAACTGGTGTATTAATAACTTCAACGTTTAATGGTTTCAAGTCCAAGGGTTGATCACAAGTGGTAATTTCACTTTCATACGATTTTTCTATAATACAGCTAAATTCAGTAGTGTCTTTTGGGATTGATTCCACAGCAACAACCGTTATAACGGCAGGGTTTTCCTCCTTAATACTGATGACGACGACCGGGTCAGAGTCAGGTTGTGGAAGCGGAGGGAGAAGTAAAGGTGTTGATACAGGAGCCTCACTCACTGCAACAATTTGTGGTAAACTGCATGGTATCAAGGCAGCTAGAGTCACAGCTTCATCTTGCACCGGAAGAGATATTGCTTCGGGTTCAGACACAATAATAGGAACAGGGGAAATTGGAAGCTCTACAGGTTTCTCTATAGGCTTCTCCTCCTCTGGTTCTGGAGGAGGAACTGTACTGACACTAAATATAGCTGCCGTAATGTCAATAGAAGATGCCAATGTGTCTTTCTTCCCTTTGCCAGTCGTATCTGAGTTATTGAGATTTTTCACTCCCTTTTTCCTCCCAACCTTTTTAGGAGAAGGTACAACAGGTTTTTCCAGAGATTTCTTTGCTACAGGAGTTTTCTTTTTTGCACCTTTCAATGTTCCAGGACCAAGCCGCCCCTTCTTTCCTTTGCCCACAGGACTCGCTAGCACTTGTAAATCTGTGAAATTATCTTGTTTTAATGGTGTTATTGCAAGTGCCGATTTTAACACAGTTTCAAGATCCAAGGGCAAACATGGTTTCATAGCAGTAAACGGATGCATTTCCAGTGGAAACGGCGGGACAATAACTGGTAGGGGATGAGATTTGAATGGAGGAGGCTGTGGCTCCTGTAACTTAATGATGTCCTGCTTTTTCTTTTTTGCTGAAGTTGATTTTTTCGTGGAAGGATTTTTTGGTGCAATAATATCAGCCTTGATTGGTTTCATTACTGTCTCTGCTATTTTCAATAATTCAGTACTAGATGAAGAATCACTTTCAGAATCAACAAATTGTTTACTAATTATCTTCCTAGCCTTCTTTTTTTGTGGGCTGGTACTAGCTTTAGATTTTGGAGCATTTACTCCCATTACTGATTTTGGTTCGATTTCCTTCTGTAATTGTCTTTTTTTACCCCTACCAGCAGCTTCAGGTTTCGGTACCTCAGTGATGGATGAAGGATTAATCAATCTATTTAAAATTAAAAATACAAAAAAAGCAATTAAAGCATCAAATTTTACTTTCCCGTCCGATAAAAAGTCAGCGATCATGGTAGCTCTGATAGCATCATAAATGAAAACTGGTAATATCCCAGTATGACGGAAGCCAGAAAGTTGCAAAGATTCAGAATCCACTCATACAGATTGGAATCTTTCAGCATACCCTCCTTCAAAATAGCAAACCTCTTTGCCCGCCTACCCGTCTTCCGTTCCATCTTGGACGGAACGTTACCAATTTTACGCTTCCATATTATAAATACAGCATATTAAAATATGAAATATATTCATTCAATACTGATGTAACGTTGGCCTTCATCATTTAAATTCTGTTTCTGCAGTATACATATTTTTATATTTTATTTTGTTCCCCACTGTAAACACTAGTAAACAGTTTGATGTTTAAATAAGCATTCCCTGCCCCGCTTACAAAAAATATACTTACTGCCGCATTTGGATATGGGTTGGTACTATAGATAAAGGTGCAAAAGTTGATTTAGGTGGTTGGATTTCCTCTGGTTTGACAACTTCCATTAAACTTGTTGGGGCCGCCGGTAAAGACTCATGCTTATGCAAAGTGATAGTAGACTCAATAGGGGGGAAATACTTCTGCTGTATGATTAAATGAGGAAACAATTCTTGTTGTATGGCAGCAGTAGTAAATGGCAGAATGTTTGTTTCCATTTCAGGTGGTGGTGGTAGTGGTGGGGGTAGTGGTGCATTCACTTTGTCAGCAAGTTGTTCCATTACCCCGGCAATAGTGGGTTGAGAATGCATAGTTATTGTCTGCGTTGGAGGATGGACAATCGGCGGGAACGTGCTCAACATTGGCGAAATACAAGGTCGATCAATAATCGGCACAATAATCGAGGGACTAGACTGAATCGATGAAACAGGAACCTATAGTTCATAAACGAAAAAACATTAAAAATACAATAATAAATATGTACAATTAAAATACTATTAACATGCAATTGAATGAAATAAAAGAAGAATACACTTACAGAGACTTTGGTCACTGTAGTGCTGCTGGGAACTAAACGTGGTGGAGAGGGGATAGACACAACTGGTGTTATGACGGATGCACGTTGTCGCTGGAACAACTGCGGTGTTTGTAACGGAGCTACTAACCTAACTTTGGAATCCAAAGGGCTAACAGTTTTTAATACATGAAATGGTGTAGGCTTTCGAGGCATAATTAAAGATTTAGGAGTAAATAATGGTGCTACAATGGGAGGAGGAATAATAACAGCATTGGCATTTATACTGGTGTTAGTCGTCAATGGAGAAGATGATAGTTGAGTTACAGTGACTCCTGATTGTTTCAATTCTTCCTCTATTAGTTGGGTTTTACTCATAGGTTCACATTTGCTTTGTTCAGCAATAATTGCAGAGACTGGTGAAACAGGGTATGGTTTCTCTGATTCTTCCACAGAGTATGGTTTTTCAGATTGATCAACAGCGCATGATTTTTCCGAATCTCCAACAGGGTATTGTTTTTTCGATTCTTCAACAGGGTAGGGTTTTTCAGATTCTTCAACAGCGCATGACTTTTCCGATTCTTACAACAGGGTAGGGTTTTTCAGATTCTTCAACAGCGCATGATTTTTCCGATTCTTCAACAGGGTACGGTTTCAATTCTTCAACAGGGTAGGGTTTTTCAGATTCTTCAACAGCGCATGACTTTTCCGATTCTTCAACAGGGCAGGGTTTTTCAGATTCTTCAATAGCGCATGATTTCTCCGATTCTTCAACAGGGTATGGTTTCTCCAATTCTTCAACAGGGTAGGGTTTTTCAGATTCTTCAACAGGGTGTGGTGTTTCCGATTCTTCAACTGGGTATGGTTTATTCGATTCTTCAATAGGGTATGAATTTTCCGATTCTTCAACAGGGTATGGTTTCTCCGATTGTTTAGCACTATTCTCAGACACTGGAGTTGGAATTGGAGTTGAAGGTTTCACAGGTGGGGTAATTATTTCAGGAACTTTTGCCACCGTTTCTTCTTTTTTATCCGGGGATTTTGGAGCAAACATTTTCAATTTAGGAGCCTCATTAAAATCATCTTGAAATTCATATATATCTAGTTTGAGTTCCGATGACGGAGGAACTGGAGGAGGAAGGACGGGGACAACTTTTAACATTTTATCAAGGCCCTTCATTTCAGATCTAATTTGCTTCAGATCAATAACTTGATTTTGTTTTTCTTTCTCCACTATCTGGGGTTCCTTTACTTTACTAATACTGCTGCATGTACTGCTTGATACTGATGATTCGTCATCCTCGTAGTTTCGTTTGTCGCTTGTTTTGCTACTTTGCTTCGATGGGCGGGAGGATGTGGACGAACTTACAGAGCCAGGAGGGGTTAAAACAATCATAGCAGCTTTGTTCTCAGAGTCTGAAGATTCTGTGCCGCTTCCTGAACCCGATTGTACAACTGATTCCACTTGACCTAACATATTTATAACAAGGAACTGATAAATGTCTACAGCACATTCAATACACATATACATACATTATAAAAATCTACGCCTATATGAATATTTTCTTTCCAATATATTCTAATTTTAAGTTTTTTCTCTATGTATTTGTGACTTTATTTCATCTAATATCAAAATTGTAATTAGACATCTAGTATTATATTTCCTAAAATTATCTTCAAAACAACTCTGTGTTGGGTATATGCATTGTTAATTAGAATGCGCCTAATAAAGTTAATTTAATTTTCAAACATAAACAGATATCTAACCTGGTCCTGATTTCTGTCTAGTTGTTCTCCGCGTAATTCCTCCAGTTTCTCCGGAGAAATGCTTCCGCCTCACAATTCCGGACTTGCTGCGTGTACCAGTACCACCAGTAGTCGTAGTAATCGAGACAGGACGTGTTTTCTTCCCTGCAGACTTCGGTGGTGGTTTGTTGGAGATACCAGATTCAGCCTCAATTGAATTCTCTGCACAGCCAGCTGGACCCCTTCCTTGAGCCGGAGATTTTCCTTGGTCGGGCTTAAAAGTAAGATTTTCCGTGATACGACCCCGCTTGATCCACTCATCATATCTAGTATTCCATCCCGTGTAGTGAACTAAAAATGACTGTGTTTTTAGATTGGCTTTAAGTACCTGTAGAAATTCAATAAATATAGTATTAGTTAACATACATCCACTCAAAATTAGATCCAAACTATATCTCGTAAAATTCTTACCTTAGCTTCATATGTAACTTTCCCCTCTGATTTTGGTCCATAATAAACTAACAACTTATGCCCAACATCAACAAGTACATCCTTTCCAATATTTCCAATATGACCTGGTGACTCTTCCGCTTCAATTTTTGCTGGTTCATCTTCAGTGGTTTCTTTTCTTTTGTAATTTCCTCGTCCCTTCTTTGGAGCAACAACACCAGCTGAAGACACATCTTCTTTATCTTTTTCCTTCACTTTAACAGAGTTCTTTCTTTTTTGGGCTACTTTAGACTGTTTTTCTTGTACCTCTTCTTGCTCCTTCTTATTTTTAATATCTTGTCTACTTCTCGATTTTCTCGATTCTTCATTCTGATCGGGTTTTTTAGTAGACTCCAGGTCTGCTACTATTGCATCAGCTTCAATATCTGCAGTGGTATTCGACTTTTTGTCTTTTTCCTCTTTCTTTCCAGTAGACTCTACTTCATCTTTCTTTACTTCTTTCGCTGAACTAGAAGCATGTCTCTCTCTGAAATTTGCCCGGTCGGATCGAGTTTTGGCTGCTGAAGTCAGGCTTAAACTTAACTTCTTATTAAACTCCTCGAAATGAAATAGATACCTATAAGACAAACAAGTGGTTATTTCAATATATCATATTATAAAAGTATTAGATTAAAGTTTCTTCTGTATGCAATTTTAAAGACCTTTTATAGGATTGCTTTATATTGTTTATAGTAGATGTACTAGGCATGGCTCCAAAGCCCATTTTAACAGTAATAGGCTTCCACTGACTTCCACTGGTTATCTTATTGTAACCACCCTGCGCTGTTACTATTTGATACAGCTGTTGAAAATCAAGATCTTTGCCACACACAACTGGAACTTTATTAATTGGGGAGCCCCGTTCATCCATAAATTTGTATAACTCAGCTACGAATCTATCTTTTTCTTCCCCAGCAGAAACAGATTCATGTTCTGAGAGCTAATAAAATAAAACAATAAACAACATAAGCTTGAGTATAATAAAATCAAAAGTATTTAATCAATTTATTCCGGAAATGTTACCTCCTCAGACTCAGAATCCTGCTCATCACTATCACTTTGCTCCATGGCACTACCAAAGAGCACCTCTCGATCCCAATGAGGAGGAAGATCATTTTTTTCCAAGAATTGTAAAGCTTTATCTACGGCTAAAAGTAAGCACAGAAATAATTATCAGGACTTCTATCATTACAACAGATTAAATGAATGGCTGCTTCCTTCTACAAAAATGTAATCATACCCGAGCGTAAAACATTCGAATTAGTTTCATATTTTCTCGAGGCCTCTTTGCAGAACTCTGTGGCGTCAGTCTTTGGCACAGTGTAGCTGCTCAAAGAAAAAATCAATTCATTTTTCCTTTTTTTATTATTCATAAGATCTCTAAAAATTTTCACTTACTATCTTCCATCTTTAAAAGATCGAACTAAATACTGGTCTTTTGTTTTAACTTTAGTCGGCTCATGAGCGGAATGAGTGACGATTACAGCCGGAAACCAATTGTCCTTTGATTTCTTTTTTTCACTCTCAACATACACCACTTTACCAACATCAGATCGACATTTCCTTCTTTTTTCTCCTTTCTTAACAGGTACTTCTTCATCCCCGCTGCTATCCCCTTTATCGCTGTCATTACTATAAACATATATTTTCTTTTAATATTTATCAATTAAATATTAAATTACACAACTTTTTCTTACGTTGCAATTCGTCGCCGAACTCCACGTCTAACGTGATGCACTGGATTTCCAAAATGCTCGGGATTATTAAGTGGAAGTTTATCCAGAGTTTCACTTTCATTAAAATGTCTCCCACTTTTCAAACACAAAGCAGATCTTCTCAATGTCGTTATATCACCGTCATCAAACACAACGGTATACTGACTGCAGTCTTGAATTCTGTTGATCACTGCGTCTATGAATTGGTTTTTCTCCGAATGCCTTGCTTCTACACGGGCACCAACTCTCAGACTACCTTTGATGTTGTCGTCAGATAATAAAGTACTTCCAAGTCCAGATTTAAATGTAACCTTAATTTCAAAACAAATTCACCACATTCAAATAGTACATTTTATTCAATTTCAATGAAATGCCATTAAAAACCCAATCTAATATTAAATATATATATATATAAATCACACATCTACAAATAAAATACGAAGAAAAATACCTTGCATTTCACCACTCGCACAACTTTGCGGATTTTGGCTTCACAAAAGG
>JAAXYV010000421.1:0-12449 GCA_036851875.1 Novacerus sp. FZ-2019
TAGTAAAGATAAATCATACCTTTAATGTATTATTTTACAGCCGTTGCTTTTAATGTATAATGTGGATTATTGGTTGGACTTGGTTATCTAGTATGAACCTTTTGATGCTGGCCAAAACTTACATTCGACTCGGTGACATGGTAAAAGCTGAGGAATATTTACTGCAGCTGCAAAAGTTTCCGACTAAGTCAGAGGACGATATAGAGGTAAGCTTACAGAATCGATTCCGTTCACTTTATCACAGCTACCAATTTTTCTATTTGATACCCAAACCACTCATATATTATGCAAACATCAACCACGTAGTAAGAACAGAGTGTGAATGCTTTCACTGTGGATGCCAAAATCTCCTTTACTAAATCATTGCTATCATTTTAGTTGGAAGACAAAGAAGCAAATTATAAATGGTGTACAGATCTGATTTATTGCTTAATATTTTTTTGTACTTGATCCATAGGCCAAAAGAGAAGGTAATTCTTTGCTCAAAAATATCTGGAAAAGTACAAGGCAAGTACAAAATCCAAAGAAGGAACTCAAACAAGAAGACGTCAAGAAAGATGTGCCTAAAATGGAAGCTGCTACATCCTGAAGAGAATGGATGAAACCGGCCTTGATTTCCCCAAGTCTTTCCCCCTATGGGGGCTTCATGACGAATAATCATTTTCTCATATTGCACATAGTCGGCATGATAATAGCCAACCACGCTGTCGAATTTGTTTTCTCAATCTGTGATCACTCCTTTAGGTTAAATATATATCTATAGTATTACAAACGCAAGTACATGAAAGACATAAATTATTCATTAATTACTAATTACCAATACTACCAAAAACAATGTAAGCTAAAAAGAGAAAAAAGTATGAATGAATGAGTGAAGTATATGACTTCATTGCAATTTCTATTTATTTAGCATGCATGAATAAATTCCAGAGCATACGTTTCATTTGTTTTGAGAATTCGACTGAATACGTACATTTTATTTCATTTCATGAATGTATTGGGTAAGGTATAGGTAGTTAACTATATTGACTAATGATTTGTTAATCATGATGACGTACTTATTATAATTATAACCATGTTACATTGGATTGGATTAGACATATTACCGATATTATTACCGGAGACGATGAACATGAATTACATTAATACAACCTCAATATCGAATATTATTTAAACTATTACTCACTCGAAGTAGATTTTTATTGTATTATAGTAGTAATTGTGAGTCTACTTGAATCTGAATCCATCCCTTTACTCTGCACTTCATTCTTCCAAGGGTATATCTCTCAACTACCTTCCTTACCATTGAGTAATATGTAATTTACTTACATTTTAGCGTAGTTCCGTATTCATGTATTGTAGATATAATAGGTATGAATGTATTTATTACAATTAATGAAAAATTATATTCGGCGACACCTTATTACGCTGTACTTTACTAGTGAATCAAAACTGATAACTATAATCTAAAATTTTACATTATCATTCAGGCAACATTTCAATTGACTTCAAATTGTCATCTTCTTTAATTTTTCTCTGTCACCCACCTCATTGCCACAGCACTTGAACATTTACTTGCAATTATATGTAATAAACTCCATCAAAAAGCAGTCTCACAATCAGCATCATTTTCAGGACATTATGCATACTTAGTAAAATTATATTATGTATACGGTTTAGATACCTATAAGTTACCAATTACAGTGTAGTTTAGCGTTTTTCATGAACATTTACACTTTGGTAAATATACCCATGTTTTATCCAAAAGAGACAATAAGGAAATTGTATTGTTGAACTGTCTGAATGAGTTACGTTACATTACGTTTGTGTGCTTAATGTATTTCCCGAGAGATGAAACTTTTTTTTTCTTTTTAAAGATTTAGTTATTTTTAACTAGATTATTTTACAATATTCCAGGAATTTCGAAAAGCCTGAGTCTGTTTACAAGAACACCTAATTTAATTCTCCGTGTACCGAAGCAACGGACATAGTGCAATGAACATACGGACAATTTCGTATGTACAACAATGTTTGCTGTATGTACTAGAAGGATTTTTATGGAAATAAACACTACAGAAAATCGTAAATATGTGGAGTAGAATAGAAAATAATTGTTGAATCATATACTCAGTCTTACAAGATGTTCTAACAAGTATGCAGCACAAAGGCTAGCACTGCAACTGTACTGTTTTTAGTGGTAGTGATAGTAGTCTTAGTTAGTTAGTATAACATACCTTAATTAGTTTCCTATTCTATTCAAGACAAGACAGGCAGGTTCAGTTCTTCCGTAGAATAACATTAACATTATATCGACGAATCCTCTAACCACTACACCGAAATATAATTAATAATCTAGTTTTCCGAGCGATTTCGTAATGCATACTAAACCTAGTTATATTATTCATAGTACTTACAAAATTTAGACAGATAGGAAATTCGCTTTACAGTAAAAGCGCTCTACGTGCTCTTTACATAGCAAACCCTACACATCAGGACAGATAAACATAGAACTTTCATGAACTAATACCTAATATTTCTTACTTTCCCGAACATACAAATCTACAAGTAATTAGTTAAGCTAATGTACAACTTACATAATTGCCACCAACGAATTACAACGCTAACTATAAACCCCGTTAGCCTTCTCTAAAATCTAAATACTGTACAAAATATTTCAACCATGTGAACACAAAGGAAATTATTATCTACAAAAGGCGTACAAAACTTGAACCAATAAATTACCAGGGCACCTCAATATAACTATTTACTCATAATAATAATATTTGTACATCTCTCCAGTTATTTACTTAAATAAATTAAACAGTGATAACTACATATTCAGCTCAACCTAGAATTGGAGTAACACATTTTGTAAACTTCCAGTTTGATTATCACAAAAACCAAAAGCTTACTTGAACATCTCTTCTTTGTCTTAATTAATATAATGAATTGTACCTACGTTTACGTGACACAACAGAGATAACCTATTCATTAAATTAACCAATAATAATAATCATTGAACCTATTGAAATTGTTTCGATCGAGCAGATATCGGATATGGACTAATTGATATTTTGTAGGTATTCCAATTTGTATACAGTGACAGTTCATTAAGCATTTTAGCTTAGCTTGTACAATAATTTTCCATAGGCATTACAGTACGTACACCATATAATATACTACACATAGGCATACATTACGGAATACTGTGAACGTGAGCCTTACTTTAGAGATTTTAGTTTTAATTCTACATTTAATAATTGGCATATCATTTCCCCAACGTGGATGTTTTGACACTGAGAAAAAGCCTTGCATTCTCTTTACATCACTGAGAATTTCAGGAGTATCTTTACACTGCAGCAGCATTATTATTTCCAATTACATATTATACAATAGGATTTCCAACAAACATTAATACGAACATGAAAAAGAGGTTGAGGACTAGTCGACTCATCTGTCGCTTGCAGAGTCGAACGTTAGAAATTGACATCATACTAAAGTAATGAGTGAATTCTTCAGTTTATTCTACAGGACGAGTGACTAAACACTTCTAAGACTCTTACTAGTCTTCCTCCTTAAAATGACCAGATGATATGTTTCTGAATGTAATTTCTATACCTAAATCTAGATATTTTTAGTTCGTCTTGATTAGATGAAACATTAGGTTGATTGACACAGTTGGGCTTTAGCTAACTTAAAAATTTTCTCCATTTTGTACATAATCCAGAGTATGGGTCAAATTAATCTACAAGGTCTGAGAAAAGTTTGGAGCTAAAGTCATTCTTCGCCTCGTTGGCCTCTCCAGAGTTTTGTGCTCAGATGGTAGTCCATCAATGTTATTATATACGGATATCTTTTCATATTTTGCAACCAAGAGGCTCACTTTTAGTCAATGTATTCTGGGAGCAGAACGATCATTTACAGCCCTTGTTTGCCTCAACTTGGTTCCTCGACGGATTTGATCCATCAATGACTCTCTGCAAACTGCTGGGTCAGCTACAGTTTTCGAGGATATCCACTGTCGAACTCGAAATGCTGCAGATATTTCACCAACACTATTTCCTTTCTGATGAGATGACACAGATGCTGCCAATTTAGATGCAAAACTACTACAATTCTTTGGACTTTGACTGGGTTTCCTGTCAATTGGTGGACTTTGTCTCATTTGACTCAACTTAGCATTCAGTGTTTGCACAAAAATTTCTTTCGAAGTCACAACCGGCGGTGGAGTTTTATTTCCCAAGACTCGATTCTGTACAAATGTTGCTGTGCTTTTTAAAAGTTCTTCCGAAAATCGACGAGGTTGTCGTGAACTTGCATGCCCACCTGCACAAGAATTATTTGCAGTTGGTACAACTTGCTGATAAATTGGCTGATTTTGAGCTTGATATACTTGCTGATAAATTTGCTGTTGTTGTTGTTGCTGCTGTTGATGTTGATAAATTGGTTGGTTTTGGGTCTGATTTTGCTGCTGGAATTGTTGTTGTTGTTGTTGTTGGTAAATTGCTTGGTTGTGTGACTGATTTTGCTGATGTTGTTGTTGCTGCTGCTGCTGATGAGAAACCGGTGGGGCAAGAGGTTGGCCCAAATTACCATAAGTTGGTTGATGTTGTGCCAACTTTTGATTCAAAACTTGCATCAAACTAGCTCGATTTTTACTAGACTCTAAGGTATTTGATCCTCTTCTACCTCCCAAATTATTTGAAGACTTAAGACTCTCCTTCGGCTTGGAATCAGTATTTTCCTCACCGGGTTGTCGCATTGAATGTGACCGTCTCACCATGTTAGGACTAACCGGCTGATGATTTTTCTCAGTTAATGTTTTGATTGTATCAGCGACGCTCACTCGTTTCAACGCGGGATCATCTGGGTTGACAAGTGATAAATTAGAGCTATTTCTCTGCTCGGGCGTCAAACTCATTAAATAAGCTGGAGGAGGAGGGAGGTGCTCCATGGAGGCGTGAGGAGTCGTCTCACCACTATCCATGGATCCTTGAGAACTTGACAAAGAACTGGAATTATTTTGAGAATTACTATAACTATAATTTTGATTATGAATATACACAGGATGGCCGTTATTTGGATTTTGTTGCATTGACGCATTCAGTTGCTGCTGGTAGTGTTGTGAAGAAAAGTTTTGGTTCAGATTATTGTGATGGGAAGGAGCCGGTGAGAGTGGCACCGGCGAATTTCTAGACGGTGAAACGGAAATTGAAGAGTTTCTTCGCATTGGAGGAGGAGGTTTTTCTTGATTTCCACAGGAATTCCTTCTAGATCCACTACCAGAGCCGCCGGAGGATCCCGATCCTGACGTTGGTTGTCTCCCAAGTGGATACCCTGCGAAACAAAAGAAAAAGTTAATCTCCCCAAACAATACACACTAAGAGTCCATTAGCTTCCTTCTGATTTCATTTCATTTGTATTTCAGCTTAGACGTAGCAATCTGTTGGATAGTTTCGACGAAAGGATTTATCCAACAAACTTAACGTTGGCTCCGAAACTTTTTATCGAGGCGAGTTCCAGACCTCGTAATTACTGAAGCTAAATTTATTGAAGGTCTACATACACTACATTGCACAGCAGCGGAATGGTTAAACTTTTCAGCAAGTACTTTCAAGGATTCCAATTGAATCGTTTATAGCCCGTTCAAGGGTTTATACACATATCACGTCCGCCTGTCTGAGTGATCTCAAGTTTTAGAAGATATTAGCTGATTTAGACCAAATTAGGGATATACATTTATGATGTCAAAACGCAGCTTAAGTTCTAGGTGGGGATAATACACCAGGGCCAGGTCAAGAGATGATCCCTACTTAAAAAGTTCAAATTACTTATTTGATACGCCATAACAAAAACACACATAAACAATAATACGTGCTTCCTTGTAACCATGATCACGTGATTGCGATGGAAACAAAAACGTTGGTTTTCATAGCAAAGAATTTATAAGTTGACACGGTAACAAAACTAGTATGCTACCATGGTAACCATTTTACTGGCTGTCATGGCGACCTTAATTTGTTTGATCTCCGTGTCAACCAGTTTTTCGGTTGCCGTGATACCTAACTAAAAAATCGGAGCATACAAAATTTTAATGGTTAGTCTACGTAAACATTCAAAAATTAAAATCTTTGCCGTCATTAAAATATTTCGACATAGAGATAAACTATACATTGTATGTATTTAAGTTTGCTAGCGGTCTCCACGTTTCGCAAGATATTTTACATCTGGATTCACTCACAGTTGGTCAGTCAGTAGTACCTGGTGAAGTGCGGTTACGTGTAATAGATCGACCACGAGCTAAAGGACAATGTCCTAAATGTGTGATATTTCTGGGCAGTGTGCAATAACCGGAAGTAGTCACGTCCAAGCAATAACAAATCTCAGCAGGGTAACTCAAATCTGAAAATGTACAATACAAAACAAAAAGGGAAAATTAGGTTTGCACACCGACTAAATTAACCAAAATTAACTTCTCCGCAGTAAGGCAGAGCTAATTAAAGCTGAAAACATTTTAACGCAAAGCAATACACTGAGAAGAAATAAAATGTATTTGCAACTGCTCAAAAGAAAAGAAACAAAAAAGGATGTTACATTGTTAGAGAGACAGAGAGAGGGCTGAATTTCAGGTCAGTCAGGTTTTCAGGGTTCAGCCAGATTTAGATGACTTCATGCCAGTGATTTTGAATGACAATGGATCCAGGTCAGTCTCAGTCATAGTACAGTCAACCAAAAGAATTCATTCAACATGTGTCATGCAAACATGTGAAGAATTTAAAATTCTCATGCAATTTCTCATAAATGCAAAAAATAGAAAATTACTAAAACTAACCTACCAGGTTTAAATTTCTAATAAAACGACGACATTATAGCCAAACGGTTAGGTGTCAGATAGAATTTTATTACAAATTTTTACTAAGTTATGTACGCAGAAACGATAAATATTTTGTTACACACGGAAATTAAGTCGCTTAAATCCATGCAAGTTCTTATCAAGCGGTATCATAATATACATGTAAATTAATTGAATATCCTTTTATACTAACTACAGAAAATTCGACTAAACTTATTCAAACTAAAACAAAATTATAAGATAACGTTAGCTAGTAAACCAAAAATGCTAAATATTACGTATTTGTCCATTCAATATGCATAATAAACAATAAGTATAAGGTAAGGTACGTGCTCAACGACTTTGCAGTATCACTTTTCATCATACGATCACCAACACACATTCATAACAGAAACCAAAAAATGCAAACAGATTTGAACATCGAGAAGCAAAAACACAGACATATAACCTCCCTTTCATTCCGTCTTATCCCAATTCATTTTAACTGTTACGACTAATCACATTTAAAAGAAATAGATAAGAAAATGTTCTACATTTCTAAAAGAAAACTTATTAAAAAGAATATAACACAAAAATTACCCCAAACAAACTTCTTTCAAACAAATGAACAAGTCCAATCAAAATCACTAGGTAAAACATACTCTATCTATACCATGATAACGTATCAAGCGGCATATCAACTTTGCGTAATATAATCGACTACATATATATAGGTATATAAATACAATTATAATGAAAGGGTAACTAAATAAAACCATAAAAGCGGGCTCGGGACATTTGTATTAAGCTGATTGTACGAACGGCCTACTCAAAAACTGCAGAATTAAACTTACAACCGATTCGAAATTTTAAGTCTTAGTTAGTTCATTATCTAACAATGACGTGAGTTTTGTTGATTTGTTTAGCTTCAAAAAAAAAGATACGAAAAAAAAAGTTTTATATTCATGTGTTTTATATTTATACCAGTATTCGAAACTTTGGTGCAGGTACATAAAATAGGGATTTCCAAAAGAAATACAGGTAATTTTCTACTAGGTACGTTTAAAGCATAATTAATAATTTGCACACAAGTTAGCAGTTAGTGTAAGTTAGGCACCTACAAGAAGGGGTTAAGGTATCTTATAAAGAAACTTTTCGTTACATACATAACTCAACAAGGATTTTAAATTTTATTCACTACGCGTTTTCATCGATTAGTCTAATACTTATACACTTAATTGCTGTCGATTAAACGAAGTCACGCTTCTTGGCCATGGAAAGCCGATGCTTCATGAAATTGCTATGAATAGGAGCAGCGTAGGAGTGTGGACGAGGAAGACTATTATTCCTCTGCACCTGAGCGCCATTATGGAGAGTACTTCCATTTAAAATTGGAACATGAGGATTAGAGCTTAACTGATGATGTATACCATGAATGCTATTAGTAGCAGAGTCAAGGTGGTTAGAATTAGTGAGACTGGTATATTCAAAAGAGTTCAAATGCATGCTATTATGACGATGCTGAAGAAGAAATGTCCTATTTCCAGTCAAATGATTGTGGTAGTTAGTAGTGATTCCAGTTGCAGCAGAAGATTGCTGTGCAGTAGCGCAGGGAACGCTAGTCATATTAATTGGACTGTCGTAGTAGTTATCCTGATCATTTTGACTCCTAAATGGCGTAGATGTGCTCATCGAATTTATCATGCTTTGGAGTTCCATGCGAAATTCATCTGTGGACAATGGAATGCCACGAATAGGTACATCAAAGACACCAACTTCACCTTCCAATGTCGAGGAGCCAGAGTCACCCGAGTTAGAGTCTTCACACATCACGATCTGATTCTGACTGCCGTATCCACTTGACGCCAAGGATCCCTCACTCTTCAAGTTACTCTCCAAACCATCAACCTACACAAAAACAAGACACCATATAAATTCACTTTGATTAAAATCTAATTCTATTCCAACCAACTCCAACTCATCGTCAAGTCAAATCAGCTTGTGTTATATATTTTTATGACCGGCTCCAATCCAACGCAACTTTTTGTTGTTCCACTAGTATTTATCGATTGAGTCAAGACTACCTGTATTTACTTGCGTCAGCTTCTTCTTTTGCTATTCTATATATTCTACCTGCCTGCAAACATGCATCATATATTTGGCTGCATACCATATAATCAATCCATACCCATTGTTTTTGCATTTAATTACCTGAAGCTATAACGTGTTCATTATTTTTCCACTCCTCCTCATACAGTGAAATTATAGTGAAACAGAAACCCTTCCTACTCTGGCACCACATACTTTAATGATAGAGGGATAGAAATGCTGCACGTTAACGCAGAAATGCACTTAAGAAGACTCATATCCTATTGTCTTACTTAATTTATTTCTAAACACATACAAGTACTGTAATACAGTTTGCACTTTTGCACATAATCATTTCTTTGAAACTGCACAATTGCCGTTCTTACAGCTTTTACAATAACAATTCAACAGATTCATTCTAGACTCACTGTGAAAACGTTAACATTCAAAGGATACCACAAGTTCCACTAAGTAGCTTTTGATTCAATTGGCAGATAAATCATAATAATCCATTTATCTAAGGCAAAGGCATTAAGGAAAAAAACGGTATTGCTTATTATTTAAAAACAAACAACTGTTGCAAAAACGACAGCATCAACCAGCTTAATTTCTTCTCTTCCCGACACCGATGCAAAAGCCTTGAGTACAGGTGCTGTTTTAAAGTCGAAGTAACAACATATTTATTTTACCAGACATGTTTGCACGACACCAACTGTAAATACGTCAAATTCAGATGAATTGCCTAAAAAAGAAACATCTGAACCGGAATAATAAAACTGCCACTACACACATACTAAAATATACTTACGCATTCCTAATATTTATTATTGTATTATGTGGGAATTCCTACTTGATCATCAATGGGTCAAGAGTTACCTGCGCAGGTCAGATTGCCGATCAAGTAGAAAGCATTCCTAGTACAATTTTTGTTATTGGAGTACGAGTTTAATTTTTAAGGTAAAATAAAAGAGAATTATTTGTTACATATCGGAGTATAAGGATCGAAATACATACAACTGAATAAGTGGATGGAACAGATAATGATCTTAAAATACTTTCAACACAGTAGTAATCGAAATCTACAAAATGAGCATGCGTACTCAAGTGAAAAAGTTGGTACAGAAACAAAAAGTTCATTAAAAATAAATCAGCAGACCCATACAACAGTACTGTAAGCGTTTCTGGATTTGCATAAGTTCTCCTCCATTGAGCACACAACGGTTCCTTTCTGCTACAATGCATTTCATTTTCAATCTCTATTCATTCTTTAATGTGTTGTATGATGCACTTACTATATGTATATACTCTTCGGTCGCACTCAACTTGAGTATACATTTTAAGTTATCGTAGTTACTCCCTAAGGACTTAAACAGTAAAGACTTGACATCAAACCATAACATAAGCCCAGCCAACAAGATCAATTTGACAAACGAACACTTCACCTTTTACATAGAAATGGCTTCTCTTTCAAATTCAAACAAATCCATTTGAATTAAACCGAATTCATCCGATTCGACTTACAAAGGGGTTGAACTATCCTACAATAAAGTTGAAATCATTCAACTACTAATATAAAACACAGATATCCTCTCCAAATTATAACATCTAATTAACTCTTTGAGTGACTTTGACTAGCAGCTTTATTATAGAAATCGTGTGATATGTTTACTCATAGGATCATATCCAATTTCTTCAGATACTCTCACCCACACCCAAAATCTGCTTTCGAACAGGCTCATGAACCAGGAGTTTTAGGTAGGTTTTATGTCCATGGAAGATCCCTCAAGTTCATGATGCATATGATGCACCAAAGGCATGGAGCCAATCTTAAAGCACACGGTATTAAGCAGTAGGGGATCTAGAGACGAATTCGGTTCTGGATCGGCCGAATTAAACCATCCTTCCACTGAATTTGTTTAAAAATTTGATAATCGGTTCAATTAAGCCGAGGAAAAGCGCCGAATTCGGTCTCATTAAGCTGATGAAAATCCCCAAATTGGTTTCATCAAGCCGAATTTTGGATGTGCCTACTTTTATTTCTTCATTTGGCAGTTTTATGTCTACTATCACAATTTCTGATTCTTTTCATTGCAAAGAGCAACTTTCACCCTATAATACCACCCATGGAAAAATAATCTATCGCTGGAAGGCCGAACTATGACTGGTATTCTAAGCATACCTTAGCAAAGGTAAGCCTGTCACACACCAACAAAGTAGGCTTCATCAAACATACTGACGGGGAAGGAGGTACGCAAGTTTATGTGTTAGGATTAAGCCGAATTAAGCTTGGTAGAATCCTTATTCGGCCGAAGGAGATATTAATTCAACCGAAAAGAATTTAGCCGACCTGAACCGAATTCGACGCAAAATCCCAGACTGTATCTGATTATAGCACATTGATTATGAGCGAACCTATACATGGGGCATGGGACCAATCTTCAAGCACATGAAATATGATGCCCTCCTATGTCTCATATCTTTATATCTTAAAACAAAATGCAATAGTTGACCTTTCCATGCATTTCATTAAACATAATACCTATCCGCCAGTACGTATATAGGTAATATATTCTGAGTGGTTGGCTAGAATATAAAACAATTCATAATCCCAAAGAATTCACAATTCACAACATTTCAAATTACAAAATCCGGTCCTTCATTTGTTATTCAAGTGGAGCACAACCCTGGCCAAAATACAACACATAGGTATTAAATAAAATGTATACTTATGTACATAGAAGGAACTAGAACTACATATATGATTTCGATCCCTGTCTGTCTGTTCTGGTATATACTGCTCACATCACACTCATCTTATTTGAGTAATTGCTATGTATTATCCCAACAACAAGCCAAATCAAGAATTTCTCATTATTTCATCTCAGTACCAAACCAGCCCACAATACAAGGTCCACAGTCCACACCACCAACCCAAATCATGGACTGTAGTAATGCTGAATGTTGCAATACAAGTAATATGAGTACGCAACCGCATCATCCTCCCTCACTCTTATTATTATTGTACTTTTTACAAACATCTGCCTGTAATCAACTA
The DNA here is from genome assembly GCA_036851875.1 of Novacerus sp. FZ-2019. Taxonomy (NCBI): domain Eukaryota; kingdom Metazoa; phylum Arthropoda; class Collembola; order Entomobryomorpha; family Tomoceridae; genus Novacerus; species Novacerus sp. FZ-2019. The sequence continues at coordinate 11,976 of JAAXYV010000421.1, forward strand.
TATGTATAGCGCACTCATCCACACATAATATACACGTCCGTACATTACACTACATAAAAACAATAATAATGGTAATAATAATACTACGCATAATATAATTGACCATCCCTGCCTGCCTAACACCATGCATAGAAGCCAGTTCATTGGCCTGTCTGCTTTTAATTTTGAATTCAAAAGACACAAAACACAACTGCACACTCCGCAACAATTACTTCACTCTCCTCTCCTCTGTTTTGTCTCTACTGCAGTGAACCAGATACAAAGAACTGTATATCCACAGAGAGTATACAACACAGGAAGGATGAATTGAATGTTGAATGTGGTGCAATAATAATGCCTCCTCTTTTACATCAATGGATGAACTATATTACATTACAACACAACCTCCCTTGCTCTGCTGCTTCACTTGACAGACAACTGAGTGCATCTGCCTGGCTTTAATTCTGCTTAGTTCACTAACTCCATACCGAGTTT
>JAAXYV010000422.1:0-12449 GCA_036851875.1 Novacerus sp. FZ-2019
GTAGTAATAGTAGTAGTAGTAGTAGTAGTAGTAGTAGTAGTAGTAGTAGTAGTAGTAGTAGTAGTAGTAGTAGTAGTAGTGGAAGTAATAGTAGTAGACCTTTTCAAAGCTGTCTTTCAGTTTTGCTATGGGTGGTGGTGGTGGCTTGGTCCTATTAGTACAGTACAGTATATATTATGCTTCCGAGTATAGAATGCATTGCATTAAGAAAAAGCACTGGTGTTGCTGTTGCTTGACTTCTTCACTGTACCGGAAATGTGGTGCGAAACTTTTCCTTTGCTTTAGTGTATATAGTGTAAGTAATGTAAACAATTTTCATACCTTAGTGCTGTGCTGCGCCTGTATGCTAAATGGGGTTGTTGCTTGGAATTTGGGATATGAATGAATGCTTTAGTACTGGATAGGAAATGTGCTTGTAGTTTTATGTACGGTACAGTACACGTATAGGTTGTTAAAGTACAGATGCTTATTATAGTATTGAGTTCGTCTTCTTGATCACCTAACATAAAGCAATAGAAAACAATTCGTAATCAACTTCCATTAAGTCAATCCGATGTATAGCTTGTAATTTTTATCGATGATTATGTAGTTAGTTCGCTGTAGTTTACGTACAGTACAGCCGTTTGTCTAGAGTGAGGGGATTGAAGTCCCTATGGCCCTGTATGTATATATGTATGTATGTGTATATATAGTTTATTTAGATCTTAGGAAATGTTCAAGTATGCAATAAAGCTGAATAAACACGATATAGTAATAGAGTAGCAGTTGCTGAAGGAGTAGTATGTATATATGTATGTATGTATATACAGTATGTGTGATGGATGCAACAGTTGCTGGTGCCAAGCAAATTTCGAAGTTTGTAGACAGACATTGGAGCCAAGTTGTAAGATATAGGTTTGCATATTGTGCGAGTGTCCGTTATTAGAGATGGCATTTGAATCATGTTGCCTGCTTGGCTGGATATTATGTTCAGGTCAGGGTTGTCCTGTCACTAAATCTGTCATCAGAGCTGAAACTGAAACTACCTATGCTCTTTGTACACTATAATTTTGAGAGCTTGTCATCAAACGAGGATATTAGTGGGGTAGTAAAGTATTAATTACTATTGTCAAATAGGTGATGTGTTGTGGAACAATGGGTTACATATCATATTCTAAATTGCAGTACAATCATATCAGATATCTTTGTTTAATTACAGATCAATGACAAAATGATGCGACTTCGTCAGATTTTGACGACGCTGCTGCTAACTATGCTGATTGGGACATTAACATGTATGAAGGTTCCTGAAACAATATGTAAGTAGCAAAATTTTGAACTTTTTGAGCGTGATATGAATTTATAATTATTTATTTTATAGGTGGAGGGAGAAGGGTTTATTGTAAGGATGTGTGCATTAAGGAAGATTGATAATTAAGTGGATTGATTGGCTAGAGAGGTTTAAAAATGAAGAGTAGGGTGGGAGTAAGAAACATGAAGCAAAAAGTGTGAGGGATCTCCTTGTTGTAAATAGAGACTGTTATTTTGCGAGAAAGTAGGGCCAAGGCATGTCGTCCTGTTCGTCGTCGTTTGGTTTTTCTTTACCACGATGTTATTTTAGGCATGAAGATTTTTCGTATTAAGTTTTCTGTTTTACTTCATGATATGCATCTGTCTTTTGAGAACCCTCTGCTGACGCAGAATTTTTGGACGCAAAAGTAAACAGTGTGAGGAAATAGTGAAGTGAATCCTTCTCAAGCGTCTTATTAGATATTCCGTTGTTCTCCATTTCAAAGTAGCTTAACCTCTCCAGAAGGGCAAAATGTCGTGTCATCCACTCTTACTGGGCTGTATTATCCTTCTCATCTTAACAATTTTTACTTTCCTTAGTAGAGTCGTTTCATGTTCAACTGAGTTTTGTACATTCATAATATCCTCGACAAGATTACACTTCCAAGCTCTTTTTTCCTACAGACACAACCTCACTTTTTATGCAATAGAGAACTAGCCTTGATTAAGGGATGAATATAAAATAAACCTCTAGAGCCAGAACCAAAGTTCATGACAAAAAAAAAGGGTTCCCCTTCTTGTACGCTTTAACTTGACAGTAGAATTGTAGAAGCACCCATCGAACCGTGTTTTACTTTTATTATCTGTACATAGAGTTCAATTTTCTTATTGTGTCGCGACATCCTCGTTCCTTCTTCTTTCTTTTTTACATTTCATATTCATTCTTCGCACCACGAACCATTGCCATGCTATGCAAGGAATAACCAGGAGTAAAAATCAAGGAGTATGTAATAGTATATGCATTGCCATCTCATGCAGCTGTTCCGGAGGACTGATTAACATCTTCTGAACTGAATCCTTGTCCCCGTGTTTCATACTCGAGGATGATCTATTTTGGAATCTTATACTCTCCTCCAGTGTACCTACCTACCTACCTACAGTACAGTACAGAGTTAAACTACATGTCAGAGAGAAAAGGAGGCAAAGAAACTTAAATTTACACAGTAGGGTAATGCTTTAGAGTCAACAGTAATTTCTCTCACTCTCCCGTTATCTCTGTGTGCAGTAGAAATGTAAATTACAATATCAAATACACTCTCCCCGTAGAACAGAATTTATCATAACAAGGGCTGAGCAGAAACATTAGTGATACATGGTAATGGGCAGAACGATATTTCATTTCTATCTCGTGTAATCAATTAGATGCGTACCTTTGTGACCATTTATTTAGCGTCGTAAGCACTTTGTACAGTTTTTTAAGTGGTTAGAATTGCGTTCAGTAATTGACAGATTCTTAGAAATCGAGAAGCCACTATTTTTTACTGGCACTGACAAACCCTTATTGGAGTTGACTGCTGACTGGCATGGTATGTGCATGTAGAGCAGAACTTGCAGCTTGTGAGAGTATTTTAGATGTCAGAGCCGGATGGTGAACATGTGTACGTTTATATGTCTTCTTGTCTTTCCTTCACTACGCTACGCTACTTATATACCTATATACTATGTACTGTATGGAGTAATTTGGACAGTGAAAGTAAATTCAACATTCTATCGTAGTTTCCGCACAGTAGTTTCCTGCTGAGCTGCATGTGCTTGGGTGTATGTGTATGTGCTACTAGAAATTGCAGAGTGTTCTGTAGGTAAACTGAAGACAGTATAGTATAGAGAGATAGACACCCATGGTAGTAGTATTTTTCTTCTTCGTACAAACCAAGTTTACACTTGGGAGTGTGAAAAATTTGCTATTATTTATGTAGTAATTGCATTCACAAAATCAGTGAGTGATTCAATGCTACACATAGACGTTTAACAAGGGACATTTTCAGTGTCAGTATTTTCTATTAAGTTGGTATATATATACTATATACTATATACCAACTGATTATAGGTATATACATATATAGGCATAGGTATATATGTATATACCTATATATACAGACCATTTATCCTTACTGTTTAAATTTCTATACTAGTGTGAGTATAGTGTTGAACCCATGTAGCCTGAGGCAGCTGTGCCTACAACAAGAGGTAGAAAGTATCGATTGTGCCTCAATTCGTGAGAATAGAGGAGAATTGAATACTTACTACCTCTTGTTGTAGGCACAACAAGAGGTATGGTCATATGGGTCCAACGATATACTCACAATGTTATAGAAGTTTACACAGCAAGGATAAATGATGTGTATGTTCCTATACAACCAAGACTAAAAGTGTAAGCTGTAGCGGATAGGATATTCGCAAGGTACTTGTACCTATCCTCAGTTCCATTGAAACTAACACCACATGACGATGCAGTGTTTGTAAAATCAGTTTGGATTCTGGAAATGTTCCCAACTTGTAGAAGAAGCATACCTGTCTTTCTTCCCTCTGGTTTCGGAGCTAAGTTCAAATTAGATACAAGAATAGTTCCAATTTGAACAGTAGCTCATGTAGAGTTGTTCGTTTTCTTGAAATACAACAACAACGATGTTGTTGAAAGTTGTAATGGGAGTTTAAATTTATTTTAGCCCTCTGGAGAGGATTTTAATTTTAACAGAATAAAAAAAAACAAGAGAGGTACACCTGGGAGAGTGTAATAATAGGAATAAAAGAAAAAGGAAATGAGAAGGAAATTAAAGATGGGGATGAGAATAGGAAGCATTTGAAAGGAGGAAGAAGGGATAAGTGATATCATCTTACTCGTCTAATATGATGTACATTCAACCCGGGCTTCTAACATTGTATTGTTGGAATGGAGAGAGAAATGAGGGTGTAGTGCAGTACTGCACAGATTACGGTTGACCATGCTGGCAGTGGCGGAATGTGTGACATGTGTGCAAAAGATGCAATTACACTTCCTGCTCCAGTGAATGGAGTCACCCTGTTTCATACAGTGACTTCTGTAAAGAACTATTCCAAAGGGGAGGAGGTGTTAATAATTCTGTGAAGCACGATTGTGAGTAGATAAACAGAACCTTGCGCTGTCAGTGTCATCATAATCTATGATGAAGTACATTTGAAATAATATGCTTGATTTTTATTTCTCGGGATTATGGAGTATTAGATTCGCACTTTTAAGAATTCCGTTGCATATGACGTATTGAGAGACTATGCTTAATTCAGCACAATTCCTCTAAGAAGATATCATATTCAAGATCTTTCATACCTCTGGCTCCACGTTGAAAGATTATATGTGTGGGTTTCTTATTCTTATCTTTCTTTCCATCTGTAGTAGTTATTTAGAGGTTTTGGAAGTATTAAACATGGCTTCTTTAGCCGTGCACTTGACTGCCCTGCCATGGGACATATAGACGCAGAAGTTCATTATGAGTATCATTACTTGGTATGCAGAAGTGGAGATGGAAGAGAAGAGATTTTGTGTGAAAATATATTGAGGCTAGATTTTACCAGACATATTGAAGTAAACAGAAACAGTATAGCTACAATATATATTACATATTTCATACAGAAGGTATTGAGTAAGTATAGTTTAAAAGGTTGTTGTGTATATACAATGTTGAAGCAGCTTAAAAGTCTTCAAGAGTCTGCAATTGGTATTTATTGGAACAGATTGAAGTGAGGATGCGATTATGTATTTTGGCTGTTCGCCCGGTGGTCTGGTAGTTTTCTCTGCCTTTGTAGCAGTTGACTTAGTTTTGGTTCTGGTGAAACATGTCTGATAAACTATGCAGCGTAAATGTAGCTCCCTGTGGGTGCTCTCCATTTATCAACGGTAGTTCTGCTTTGACGATCTCAGGAAGTTGATTGAGTAAACACTTTTAGCTCAAATGCATCTTTTTCTTCGCATTTGGGTTTCGTCTGGAAGGAGTGCTTTCATCATTGTTGCATATTTCCAACTATTGAGATTTCAGTTGTGGATGAACGAGAGGCAAAGCAGAAGCAAAGTACAGTACAGCAAGGCAAATCTGTCTCCTGGCCTGTAACAACAACTACAGTCAGTCAGTAGTGGAAGGAGCATTTGCTTGCCTTCACTAGTTGCAGAAGTAAGAGGAGGCGATAATCCCTCTTTGGTCATGTTATATGTATTATGAGTTATCTCTATTTTGAGTTCATATTTATCTCAAATGCTCAACTTTAACGACTGATTTGTCTCTTCTTTAGCTAAATTCGAATCTTTTACTGTATGCATGATACATAAAACTGATACATGCATGGAATTAAACCTTAAGTTTATTGATCCTTTGTCAATTCTTTCTTTTGTGATAGAATTCAACGCCCTTGTACCCAAGCTTATTTTTATGAGTGTAGCAGGAATAAGAGGCATTACTACTTGTTTTTGTGTACTTACTCACAATCTATAGTTGTTCATATGTAAATAAATAATTATTTAGAGCAGTGAGTAGTATAAATATAAACCTTTTGTTCAATTGTGATTATTCGTAAGTACGCAGTAGTGAGTTGTTTATCGTTTTTGGTTATCAGAAATAAAATGGCTTGTAAATAGATACGGTCGAGGCAGAGATCAAATCCATCATTGTTCACTTGTGTATTATGCAGAAATATTCATTTCATGGATGAGAAATTTAAAACCTGGCTGTTGTTGGTTGGTGAAAATATACTGAAATGTTGTTGCTGATATGGTGTTGACCTTACTGCTGTGAAGGGGCAGGGAACATGGATTTGATGCTCACTTTGAAGTTGGGAGGGTCATTTGGAGCAACAATAAGTGGGAACAGAATAGGGGTAGCAGCAATAGGGTCTCAGAGAAACATAAAAGAACGGGCTCTCAGTGCCGTAGCTTTTAGTTTCAGGAGATCGGATCAGGTATATAGGGAAGATAGCTATATAGATATAGAATATCTCTGGAACTGTATATTATATCTGAGTGGTATGGGAGTACAAACCTTTGGTTTTTCCATTTCCATCAGTCAGACTGGAAGAAATCTTTCTTCTTGAGATTCTCGATTCCAGATGTAAAGCCTGTTGTGCCTCCTACAATTTGGTACGACGGACGGAGGCTGTTGAATGGACACTATCATATTGCCCTGGAACAAGAACAAGTCATATGCCCATTGGCATTATTGGCATTGCAGGACATGATGTCTGGTGATGGTGGTAGTGAAAAAGGTTCACAACCAGCAGGGTTGAGGGTTGGGGCTTCGACTTCAATATACCGCATTCTTTTTTCCTTTATAGGTTTTTAGTGAGTCTCATTTTATTAACTGACTTCACTGAACCCTCTTTCACTCGGCTCAATTTTTCAAATACCCAAGACAGCTTGGAACGAAAGCAAGCAACAACTGCTGATTGTGACTTAGAACAAGGCATTCTACAAGGCTGCGGGTTGAGTAGAACAGAGGAGGGTACTTGATGAAGTACTGCTTGAACATCATATGACCATGTCGGTTTATGGTTTCAATAAACCCTATCATATGTCGTACTTCAATTTCATAAACTGTGTTTGGTTGCACATGCAACATGCATCTGATTTATGCTTGTAGGCTTGCTTTGTACTGGATAAAGTGCACTGGGATGATGAGGGTTGAGAGAAAGCTATTAAGCGAGAAAATTGTATAATTCTAAAGAGAACATATATTTTGGAGCAAAGTATGTATTACAATGGGAGTGTATCTGTATTGTTTCATTGATTGTTTATTGACAGTGTTAAAAGATGGACAAAATATTCGGGTTAACGTCACTAGAGGAGACAGCATTAAAATCTCTTGCCTTTCACCTGTGGAATGGATAACGAAGTCTCGCACTACTTGGATCAAAGATGGGGAAACAATGGAAACAGAACAGTTTCCGAGAGCTATGCTATCAAATCTTTAGTACGAAGGAATTGTAGAGTTTTTATTTATTTTTTGTTTAGAAACACAGTATGTATATGTATGTTTTTTTCTGTTAGCTTGCAACTCGTTAAAGTACAGGAAAGTGATGCTGGGACATATGAATGCAGTGTCGTTGTACCATTTGAAACATACCACGTCCGAAGAAATGTAACCGTTGATGTTATTCCCAAGACTCCTAAAGAGATACTCAATGGATCTACAGAGTCCACTGAGTTTGATGACAAGGACTATGAATTTTTACTGGGTTCAGCGGCCGAAGATGATAAACTGACATGTGCAAACTATATGAGCTTACAGAATACTACGGATACTCCATACCTCTGTTTTGATCTAAACAACAAAAAAAGACCAATGACTCATTATCTTGTCAAGACTGCGGGAACTACCGTATCAATATACTGTAATGTCAAAGGTACATGCAAACATGTTCTCAACTGCCTTGCACTTCGCTACTTTATTGCCGCACTATTTATGTGAAGAACATAATATCGTGGCTTTATAGGTGTTACAATTTTGTATTTTTTTTACGATAGGGTATCCAAAGCCAACAGTCAGTTGGTTGAAAGATGATGTGCCATTCCAGAAAATTGGATATCAACATAAAATTCAGAGAAACGCACTGGTCATCAAAGATGTGACAATGAGAGATGAGGGCAAGTACACATGTGAGGTTACCAATGAGATTAATGAGAGTATCAAATACGATATCACTTTTGAAGTAGTCGGTGAGTACTCATATTTTTATTAATTTGCTTTGCTTGAGAACTTGGGGTGAAATCTTGAAGCCTTTATTAGGTATGCATATTGAACCTACCTCGTGTGAAATATTTCTTGTGATTTTTTGTTTGACTAAATGCATGCGTTTACTTTTTACTTGCTGGATTGCAAAGCTTGGAACTAGACTATAAGTGTGATATTATTATTAAACAGTGTGGAAAAATAATTCTTCCGAGTCTTTGTTTATTGTTTTGTGCTTATTATTGTGGAAATTACTTGTACATTTTTGCATGCAAATATGGAATGGAATGCCTCGCTTGTGCTGATATTGTAAATTATATTGTATTATGAAAATTTTAACGTAAAAGTGAAAAGAGTCGGGGTTATAGCTTTCAGTTGTTGTTTCAAACCTATTCACTGTTGTACTTGTTCTGGCTATAGTACTGTAACTGTTCGGAAAATCGAATATTATGGTGGAAGGAGGAAGGTTAAATCCGTGTTCATTCATAGCGGACACATGCATTTTGGATCTCTTTGGTGGTGGTGACGGTTCAGGATATACAAAAAAACTATTTGGTCAGATACTGATGGAATGAGCTAATCAGAGTAGACCAAAATATGAAACCATAATGGGATAATTTCTTGCATGATATTTCCAGAGAGAATTGCTCATGAACCTGTAGTTCACCAATTACTGAATACCACTGTTCTGGTGGGTGAGAGACTCTTGTTAAACTGTTCCGTCACTGCAGAAAAACATAACCTCCTGATTGAATTTATGCACAACAGCTCAGACTCATCTTCCTCCCGACTGGTTCAGGTAGGTATTTCGACTGGTCCTCAAGGATACAAATATTTCTTTGGTTATGGGAATTCACCGAACCGGCACCGGTAAGAATAGCTTTTGCTTTGAAAACAAAGCTGGGTTAAATAATGTGCCAGGTCAAATGAGTTTTTTGTACTATATGCTCATTTGGTTACTGTCATTGTACTTGTAAAATAAATACAGCTGATCTGTGTCTTAAGTTCTAGTCCTTAGAGTAAATTACTTTGTAAGTAGTGGTACTGTAATAACCAAGGTGGACGTGTGTACAAATATTTAGTCAAAAGTGAGAATTAACAATTGATGAGAGCGGAATGTACAAATCGAAACTAGTATCGCAGAAGGAAGTGTGATATGTGTATTATTGACAAGCGGCCATTTCTGTCACGGAAAATGTTAAGGAAGATTCAATTACTTTTGAGGTCAAATATGCAAAGAGAAAAAAATAAGTGCTGCATTTGCTACCGTAATTGACATATTGTTACCTCATTTCCTCGCTGGGTGTGCTGCATTCCATATTAAGTTTATTCTATTGTAAGCTGATAAATACTTTACATTCTTTTTATAAGGCATGGAGTGGAGAATGCTATCTTTTTGAGTTACAAACTTTGGGAACATATTCTTTTCGCGTTTGGCAATTTGGGCGTGTAAGCATGTTTAATATTACAAATCTAGGCTATGTTTATTTTTTTGGGTCGCTTAAAAATCATGTGAAGTAAATAATGGGATGTTTAAATAAATTTGTCCTTCAAGCAGACGTTATACGGCATAAACCCCTGTTCACAAAATCACCCGGCAACATTACAGTGGTGCTAGGGCAAACTGTTAAAATTTTAGTCCAGATTTTGAGCGCCTCAGAGTATTCAATAAATTGGGTCAAACATTTGAATGAAGATCCCAACAATGTTGAAACCATTCAGGTAAACCAAACAAATCCATTGTTTGCGGGTTTCGTGTGTGGCATTGCCAGTTAACATCTCTTCTGCAGACAGCATTTAATCCTACGAGTGTGCCGCCTCAAATACTAATCACGTCTATTGGGATGCATTCTTTGTTCTGTGACTTCTGTCATTAATTCTAAAATTTCTACTGTTCAGTTGGCGACGCTTTAAATCATTTTAAAAATACTTTATTTGATGAATTATATTTATTTTAATATGTATCAACATTGAATTGAATACAGCGGTATGATATTTAGGGTCTAAAAATGAGCTAAAACACCTGTATATCGTTTCCAACGGTTGATTTTTTTTAATATGCTTTGTTATTTTAACGAATATTACCCATTTCTATAGTAATGGTCATTCAGACTTACGGTTATAATCACCTATTACCTCCACTGAACACTTACAGTTTCGGAGTGCAAATATAGTAGTGTCAGTTAACACGTAACACAGAATTTATTTGTCACTATTGAAAAGTGTACTTTCCTGTATATTCACATACTTATAATGCGATTTTTACTACTAGTAGTTAGTTACTAGATTAGTACTTACTAATGCTTATTTTAACCAGCTTTCCAACTCGAATCTTGTGACAAGGCAATTGCATGAATGCAGTTTCAGTTTGTATCCAAATTAATGAATTAATTCTTAATTTAACTACTGAAGCAGTGTGGCTTCTTTAATTTTAATTTGTGTTATGCATGCTGGGATATAATAATATAACGAAAGAAGTATTCTAATTGTTTTATAAATTTACAGTCACGTACAAACGACAAAGATTTGAGGTATGATAACCATCTCCTTGTACTGGAGAATGCCACCCTAAGTGATGAAGGATGGTATAGCTGTATTGCTGCCAATACTTTTGGAAAACAAATGACAAGCGCCTATATTGAAGTTGTTGAAGGTACGGGTGTTCTTAATATCTGTTCTTAATCGTAAAGTTTCAGTTGACTTATCTCTAATTTCAAAATGCTTTTAATTTTAGAGCTTCCGCCAATGCACATTGGAAAACCCACTCCTATTTATGTGTTCATCGTTATAATATTTGTGCTGATAGTAGCAGTGTTTGCAATCTTTAGCTACACCTTTAGACTGCAACGATATCCGTAAGTCTTCATAACAAAATACTTCATTGATAATATGGCTTGTGCATGGAACTTAAACAAATCTCCTTTGTAAGGATACATAAAGTATGTATTAGTAATTTTGTTTATAAGTGACAGATAAAAAATAAGTGCACAATTGAAATTCGTGAAATTATATACCATTGAACACCCATTGTTTAAATTTCAAATCTGGGATAAAACGTTCGGTCAATTTGGTTACTACTTATTAAGTAAAAGACTGTTCACTTTAATGTAAGTAAGTACTGCAAACTTTACAGAATATGGCAGAGTTTGTACTGATATGACAGCTCAGCTTCAGAAGTAACAAACTAATGATGTGTTAAAATTGAAGCAATGAAGAGTTTGAAAGAAAATATTATGTAGCAACTTAGTAAAGATTCAGTAGTGGAAGTCACTTTTTAATAATTTCTAGAGGCACCAGGTCACTCAGTCTCGTAAATGGAAAACAAGTTTTACTGTTCCTATTATTATCAGAAGCTACTTTTTTTTCTTGGCTGAATAACCCTGGTCCTCACTGTGTCTGTATATCTGTACCCCCCATAATTTCCGAACGCGTGGATCGATTGACTCCTTTAGTGTACATTGTACATGGTTCTTTGGTCCGTGCGGAAGTTCAGTCCGTAAATGGGCCAAATTGAGCAATGCCTTAAGGGAATTTTAAGGGACTATCCAGAACCACGCTCCCCAATCACTATACCTGGTACTACATTGTCTTTGCTTACTAGAGGTCTCCCTATCTCTCTCTCATTGTATGTATATAGATAGGTAGTTTGTATGTTAGTGCACTTTCCCTGAGCATTACAAAAGAAACTAAGCTCCTTATTAGCCTGTTTAATTACTACTACTACTGTCAAGGCAGTCTTGGAGTGGAGATGTGATAGTTTGCGATGGGATTCTGAGGTCCACCTAGAAGCGCACAGAATACAGACATGGTTTCTTCATCTAATGAAGAAAGCGTGTCGGTGGGCCTCAGAATCGCATCTCAAGCCATCATATCGTTGAGCTGGACTTGCAGTCAATGGAATAAAGCAAATACAATACAATAAAATTGTAACTGTAAGGCTGCACTAGTAGCTACTAGATTACCAATGCATACACACGATAGGTTTGCAATTACAAAACTTCACGAATATGTTTTGTTGCCTATTATTAAGTATCGAAAGCTACCTCAGAGTAGCGAAGAGAATTATCGGTTTTGGGCTGTAATTCTGTCTGTATGCAATACGATACGTGTACTACTTAATCCGTGATTCGTTTCCGCTACATGGCTATGTCCATTGTTGCCAGGTTTATTAAACTATTGCATTATTTGTGATTTAAGGTGGAGACCAGATATAAAAAAGCCGACTGGATGGACGAAGCAGATAATAATTGAACGAAGACCTGCGGACGACAATGAAGAAGGCGCTATTGTGAGTTTGAATAAAGTTTAATATATTTAGAAAGTTGTAATGTGTTATACTTAGTTAGTTATTGTTTTGTGCGATACTGGTTGTAAATTGCTTAATCATTTGCTGTAGTTGATACCAGAAGTAAATATAAAGAATGTGGAGTC
>JAAXYV010000423.1:0-12444 GCA_036851875.1 Novacerus sp. FZ-2019
TAGGCTATACTGACGAATCAGATACCGACTGGAAAAGTTATAAGAATTTCTCAGTACTAATATAATACCTACTTATTAGCAGAGAAGAGAGGTGGGTATATAAAGAAATAAACTATGTGTGTGTTGTGCATTCATTAATTTATTTACTTTGGCTATGACTTTTATTATTGATGAGAAACGTTGGTATAACTTAATACCCTTTAATCCTTTACTACTTAAGTGGTAAAGTGGTAAAATTTGCTGGCTTGTGTATTATGACAAGAATGGCTCTCGGGTGGGTGAGCATAATTTATCTACAGTACACTATACTAAACCATTGAGAAAGAACCAAAGAAAGAAGAAAGAAAAGGAAGAAAGAAAAAGAAAGAAATATTATTGTCAACCTGTTCATACATACATAGGTTCTTGTAATTATGGACTGGCTGGATGGCTTTGACTATCGACTTGACTTGCCTTAACTTGACTATTTGCTCTTACTTAGACACGAGGACTTGTGAACGAATTTGTGTGACGTAATTTAATTTAATGTATTGTATTGTAATGTAATGTATGTAATGTTCATAACAAGTAATGTAAAGTGAGGCAAAATAAAGTCAGTACTGAAATGGAACTAGTTGTAGTAGTTTAGTAGAGTCGAGGTAACCGTCAGATGTATGGCAGAAATTATGGCTATGACTCGTAGTGGTTGTAGTACTGAGGTATTCTTATAACTTTTCCAAACGGTATATAATTCGTCAGTATAGCCAAAAACCATACCATCCCACATATTCAGGAGTAGTAGAAAGCATTGTGGTACTCCTCAATAAGTCTGAATGCATGGGCAGCTTTAGCTCCTAGGCTATACTGACGAATTATATGCCGTGATGGAAAATTTATAAGAATTCTTCAGTAGAATAGATATTTTCTTGGGTACATTACGTATACTATATAGTATAATACATATGTCGAAGAGTGAAGGAAGAGAACATACCTAGTATGTATGTAGTATGTAAGTACTTATAGATAGATATAATATCATTATCATTATATTGTAGTTATTTCGTGTGGTATACTTTACAATGTATGTTTGTATGTATGTATGCATTATGATGGTGGTGGTTAAGTCAAGTCAGCGTCAGCTTACTTACTTACTTACTCACTTCTCTTGTCTTTCTATATACTGAACCTAAGCTCTGTGTATTTTGTATAAATCATTTGGGAGATGAAAATTGCAATGCCTGTCTTGTCTACGTTTCACCTGCCCTTTTATGGATTTTGCAAGGTAAAAGTAACGTAGGCTTTGGCAAAGGTTATATGTATTATCATCATACATACCCACATACAATGTTGTTAGTGAGACAAGTAAGTATCTGTGCTCTGCATGGCTGTGGTGTGGTCTGTAGTCTGTACTGGAGTACGAGTCCAGGGCTCAATTTGGAAGGAGTTACTTCACGACACTTCAGTCTCTAACTTTAATCGGTTCGAACATCATTAGATCATCAGCAGACCCACATCCTCGTCGTCGTCGCCGTCGTCGACTGCAACCTCAATCTCTTACTGAAACCCAACTTCATTTATTGACTGAAATAGTTATTTCCCAAAAACTCTACTCTGTACTGTATGTAGTAGTTTAAGTTTCTGGTTAATTTACAATTAAAAATATCACATTCAGTGTAGTTCAGCTCCTGTGTCTGTACTTCTACAGTACCAATACCACCACTGCTACTAAAACACACCTGGTTTGTTTACATTATTGATTTTCGTTTTAGTTCAGTGAAGCTTATACTTGGGTAGGCAGCATTTTTCTATATAAATAAATATACTTTCTTCTTCAACAAATTTCAAAACTCAATAAACTCTGTTATAATTATAACCGTATCCACAATTAATTAATAATCAAACAGTGACTCATTGACTATATTTATAGATTAATCAATTCCTTAGCAATATTTATAAGAAGTTATAAAGTGAATATTAGTAGTATTATTAAATAATTTCTCTGTCTTACATTCTCATCAAATTCTGTCATCCCATTGCAAAAGAAAATAAGTAAAAGAGCTTACCTACTTGAAAGCTTAAATTTGCACTTGATTTGATTGAGACTGTCTAAAACTGTGGTTAGTTCTATTGCTGTGGTGGAAGAAGTGATTTTGCAAGAAATAAACAAACCTCATAGACCCAGGTCAGTGCTAGTGCTCATAATACACTACACTGTGGCTGATTGTACACAATAAACAAAACAGGAAGGAAGGAAACAACGTCGCCTGATTTGACAACAACTCTATCCAGTCCAGTCCAAGTCCAAAGACCACAAGAGACCAGAGGAGCTGCAGCAGAGTCTTCTTTCTATGTTGTATGATTTCAAATATTTCCTATGAGCTGTAGAGTAGAAAATTTCTTCTTAGTGTGTGTGTGTGTGTAGCGCCTAGTGTAGTATTGCATTTCGTTGTATATAGGTATGCACCTAGTTTAGTTCTAAACAAATGTAGAGTAGAGAGAGAGAGTATACAATACAGTCTACATACAGAGCTTTGTCTGCAGTCTGTATTTCCTTAAGAATGAAATGAACCACCCTGGAGATTAATCCAGTACAGTATGAATGTAAACCAGCCGATGAGGCAAGAAGGAGACAAGCTGAGAATATGGAACAGCTTAACTTCAATGGTTTCTAAGACAGAATTTTCATACAAATTGTCTTGGAGTCTGTTTGCTTGGAAATGAGTTCGTCTTTTTCTATCAGTAGTTTACTTACACAGCATTACAGTACTATGGAATGGTATAGTATAGAATATAGAATAGCACTCTAATCTCCCACTTCTTGCCATTTAACCTAATGTATAGTAATAGTAATGTAGTGTCAGTGAAGGCAGGAGAAGGCAATCACAATTCACACAGTACTTCTACTTTGTCATGATAATGTTCAGTTCAGTTCAGTTCACTACTATTCCTGGCTTGGCTGATTTGACTTTATCCTTATATTATACTCTTAGAATATAACTAACAAGTCTATCTAGAATTCTAATGGAATGAGACGCAAGACACAAGTGGGGTGTATGCATACAGAGCACATAATCGGACAGAGGGGATATTATAGAATAGAATTAGTCAAGTACCTATTAAAAGAAATATACACTCTGACTCTAGTGCTGTGGCTAGGTAAACCTGTATTTATTATTGGAATAGGGATTTGTGTAGGCTTCTTTTCTTATTACTCCAGGGTTTTTGTAAAATTATAAAATTCAATTGAGTGAGTCGAGTTTCAGTTCACTTCATGATATCATCTCATCCGCGGTGGCAACAGAGCCTAGCCCTTCCAAAGGCGAAAGAGAAAATGACTGTATATTAGTGTACATAGTACATAGTTTGATTAAGTAGAATGCAGTGTACTGAAAAAGGCTTGAAAAAAAATGTTGACGTACACTCATGTTTTTAATATGGAATAGATCAATTTTAAAAATCAGTTGAGGCTAAGGAGAGATAAGGATGTGCCAAATACGACTTGTCAAGTTGAGTCATCACATCAAATCCACCGAGCAACCGCAAACTAAATGCAAATAATGAGTTGGCTTTGACTTTTGGCAAAGTCCAGCTCAGTTCAGTTCAGTTCAGTCCAGCCCAGTTCACAGACCAGGCCAAGCCAACCATATCCATATCATACATAGTAAGGTAGTATTGAATTCATGCAAGAGTTCCAAGCCTACAGCGAAACAGAAAACTGGGCTCAAATAACAAATTTTGCCTTAATTCCTTTTATAGTCTCCATTGCAATGCATGTCGTTGTCGTACGACGTATAAAATATTTGGCATAGCATTAACACATAAACCTCTATATTAATGTACAGCACACTAAGTGTAGTGTAATGTGTAGTGTGTAATGTACTGTACTCTACTCTACTCTTAATGCAAAGAAGAGAAAACATTTTATTTTCTATTCTCAGTGACCATAAAGGGAATTTCCTCTTTCTGCTAATTTTCACTACTTTATTCCATTGCATTGAAACACAGTTTACTCGATGTATGCAGGCAGAGATCAGAGCAGAACAGAACAGAGCAGGTCAGAGAATAGGGTGCATGTGGTAAAGAAATGAAATGAGTAGGACCTATAAAATAAATGAACAGAATAGTGTAGCACGAGGAAGGATGCTATGTATATAGAGCGAAGAGTCAATGAATCATGCAACAAATTTAATTGTCAAATAAATTCAAGAGGAGGCTGATTCTTTGTAGGAATCACGATTCGATGGGATATCCATTAGGGTTATTAGCAGAATTCTCTCTGTGTCTGTGTGTGTGTGTGTATCTCTACTCTGTATTTGTAGTGAAATAAAACTAGTAAAGTAGAGTGCTGTTGTGTTTTGTGTTGTCTGTATTCTGTACTTACTGTACGTGCATACCCTGCATACTGTTGCATTGCCAATATTATTACTGTCCTTACTTTGCCTTCTACTCACACTCACTCACATGCAAGGAATGGTGATGGAATCGGAATTGCAGAACGGTATTCATTTCATTCCTTGTACTATCTGAGAAGTTTTGTAGTGGTTTGATGGAAGGAACGTGACATTCAACCTGTCCTTGGCCCGTATTTTATTCCTCTTAAACACAAGTACCTTTCTATGTAGCAACTTTTGTCCCCTGTGCTCTTTGTAAAAAAAAATATCAAGTCAAATCATGAATTCGACACTCAATCCGCTATAGGAATTGAATTATTTTCAAAGAAATTGAATGAAACTCTATGAAAAATGAATGAAATCAATGAATTTCGTACCAAGAGTCAAGCATGGTCTAATCTAATAATAGGCCATAATTGAGAGGAATAATCCTAAATGACTAGACAGTTCGTTGAGTAAGGAAAGCCAGTTAAGGCTAAGGCTAAGCACGCATAGAAACATCTCTATAATATAATCATATTGTGTATACTAGTACAATGCTCGCTACGGGTACCCTGCTATTTAAATTTGTATTTTGTTTTCAGTCTCACCTCCTAGCGCCTGAACTTGCGTAAAGACTCAAACGTATGTATGTATACTACGCCAACACCAATTTTATTTAATGAGAGCCAATATGCTGGATGTAGGTAATAAGAACCTATACACTGCAACCACGTCAATTTGAATGAATGAGAATCCATACATTACACCAAACCCAATTTGGTTGAATGAGAGTGCAACACCAGTTTAAGTGAGATCTTATACAAAGTATCAATACCAATTTGTTCAAGTGAGAACCTATACACTTTGCCACTGTCAGTCTGATTGAATGAGAACCTGTGTATTGCGTCTGCACCAACTTGATTGAGTGAGAGCCTGAACACTGCGGCAATATAAATTTGATTGAAATAAAGCCTGTATACCTCGCCAACACCAATTTACATTGTCTATTGTGCAGTTTAGAACAGTCTAGCTCAAGAGCGAGGAGGAAACCCTTTCTGACCTTCGTCCTTTCGTTTCTGAGTCTCTGCGCTATCTTAAACTTAACTGGTTACACCATTCCAGTGCAAAAGCGAAGAATGAAGTGGCTTAAATGAATACATTGCACTGATTTTTTACCAGTCCACTTCATTAAAGCCATAAAGCAACTTGGCCCTGACCTGCTGTGGAGGAATTCCAAACTAGGAAAACCTTGTTTTCAACACTAAACAAAGCCCCAATTAAACTTGAGGCCCTTGCTTCACCTCTCAGAATTTAATGCATACTGGAGGTATATTCGATGCATTATAATGTTATACGTTCCAAAACTCACAATAAAACCAAGGTCAAGTAGCGTTTGAGTTTACCTTAAGTAACGCCAGATTCTTCATCTTAAACTATATATGAATATATATATAGGTATATTTCATTCCTAGACGTCACTTGACCCAGATTTTATTGCAAATTTGATGAAATGATATAATTATAACACATAGAAGACACTTCAGCATGAATTTAATTGTGCGAGGTGAAACGAGATCAAGATAATCTGAGGTTTCTGATTTCCTCCGAAACAACACGTGCCTTGATTTTCATACTCTGACGTGAAATAGTCTGGTAATAAAGAGACCGTATGCTCTTTGGTGGTTGAAGTGTCCAGTGTTAAAATTGAGAAAAAACAGTGAAATCTTTGACCATGGCTTCCGAGGTAGCATAATAAGTTGGGCGCTAGGTGCGGCGAGATTTTAAATTTTTTTATGGTATCACACGACTCTGTGGATGTTGTAGTTTAGGAGGAATAGATGAACAGATAGAGACATTCATAGATGTATAAGCCATGTATAACACAGATATGCATACGCATTGTTTTGTTTACTTGTCACTAACTAGTACTATATGTGCATACTGTACCTGTAGTTCATACACTGTTCATACGTACGATTCTTTTTTGAAGTGGAATTGTATTGCAGAGAGAGCTAGAGACTGCATGTAAACACAGATAGTCCTAAGTAGTGTGGTTGCTTGATTGATATGCTTGGAAGGATGTATGATGCTGGTGATGATGATGATGATGATGTAAAGGATAGTATAGAGTGGACCCAATGTGGATTGTGAATGTGGAATTGCAATTTACTATGTAACTATAGACACAATTTGTTGTGTGTTCATGTTGGTTGCTTTGGGATTGAATTGAATTGGATTGAATTGAATTGAAGAGTTGACCTTGTGAATTCCATTTTTGCAACAGGTACTGGGATTGTTATTGTAATTGTCAATTATGGTAGCGGACGGTGATCGGCCCACGGTGCTATCTGTCCAAAAATATGAGTCCGGACCACCTGTTGCTCCCTCCCCTGATGGACAATTGGTAAGAAAAATCATTTTGCCATTAAATTTTTTTCCCTTTGAATGCCCTATCTATTTGAAATACCTACGCCCAAGAACTTTTGTCGGAACACGGGCGGATGGATGGACGAGACGAAGAGTCACAGAATGAAGCAAAGGAATCTACCTACCTATACTTTAGTTCAGTAAGTAATATCCAAGTCACCAAGAGACAAATACAAAAAGTAGAAGCGAGGATGTATACGGCGGTGTTAGCAAAAAATACCATGACAATACTCCTCTGCAAACTCTGTTCATTTTTTCCTGTCATTTTCTACTCTTTTCTTTAAACTCTCCGTCTTCTCGATTTACAATCTAAGTCGAGAGTCTGCTCGGCGACTCTCAATTTTGATCACCACCAACCAACCCAACACAATACAACACAGTACCATAGAGAACAGAACACAAGACATGCCAACGAAACCAACAACCATCAGCCCTTTTCTTGATTCCTGTCATCTTCCTTTTTCTTATCAGTTACGCCTTATCTACCCATATGGATATATAGTATACATTCTCTCTCTCTCTCTCTCACACACACACACACAGACATAATAATATTATGCAGAGACATTATGAGCTGAGGAGCTTCATTCTTTTCTTCAGTTCAGCTATTAAATTATAAAGACTCTTTAAAAGTCTTAAACTCCGAAGAATTCGCTGCAGATACTTATTCAACATTGAATTATATTACCTTCCAACAATAGTACAGAGCGCAGTAACTAACATATTATAGATGTACACAAGAGACAGACTAGGTAATGGAATTCAACTGCACATCTGCCTGCACTACACACTATTGACTGTGTCTTGCTGTTGCCAACTAGGATCTTTTCTTTATGACGACTGTGTCGTGGTGCCTGCCTATATACTATACCTACCTATGTGTATCTACAGATACTGCTTACTGCATAGACTTAAACTTGTCAACTAATCATTATTCCAACCATGAAACTCACTCATAATCATTTCATTTTATACTTTTGCTATTTGAGTTTTTCTTCTCTTCTCTTCTCATCTCTTGGGCTTCAAGCGGGGTGTATGACCAAAGCAAAGGAATGAGCAGATGAAGAATTGAGTATGGCATGACATGCTATGCTATGCTATGCTGAGATGAGAAAGAAGCAATGGAAAGAACCAAGTCTGAAAGAAGTTGGTTGAGTTTTAAGTCAAGTTATGTTAAGTTGAAGTTAGTTTAAGCCATCTCATCACATCACATCATATTATCAAGCAGAGTCTGAGTAGAGAGGCAGTAGTCTGGCCTGAATGCCTCGTCTCTTCTACAGCTATATTCTGTATTATACCCATTTTAGCAAAGAGGATGGAGAGGTGCGACTGAATCTGTATATAGGTATTGTGTAGATTCCTTCCATGAATGCTGCATGTGCACGATTTGCTTTATTAAGTACACCTATATATAATACTACACGTATATATTTATATACGTGTGTGTGTGTGTACACGTAGGAGAGTATCTGTTTAAATGCTAAACGAAACTTCAATGTTCAACTGTGTAATAATATAACTCTTGTAATAGTATTTCTCTCCTGTAGCTAAATGGATGCATCTATCTATTACGAAATACAATGCAGTCATATTTTCTGTATCTTATTATAATAATAATACCTAGGAGGATGATAATATAATGATGATGATGATGATATGATGGTTGGGATGCGATTCCCCTATAGGAGTAACCAAAGATATTTACCATTTAAATGGATAATAAGTAATACACATGGACGGAGAGTACAAGGAACTCATCCGTATAATTGATCTAGGCTCATCTATATATATAGTTTATATAGTGGTACTAAAGTATTCGTAATAATACTATTACGGCTAAGGTCGCTTTATTCAAGTACAGTTCACGGGAAGGTAATACAGATATTATTAGCATAAGGATGAAATATCACACATGAAACCATGTACAGTACAATACAGTACATGAAATGATTACTTTTAACTCATGACATTAGGCAAAGATTTCTGAAAGGGTTGCAACTTATTACATTGCATTGGATCTGAAACTGAGATGAGTAGAATTATCTGTAGACTGTAGATGAGGATGAGGATGAGATGAGAGGAGGTACAAAACTGTCGACAACAGCACTACTGCCACAAACAACTGCCAGTACTGACTGACTGAGCAAACTGCACTGCAGCTCAGTATTATATTGAAACACTTCATTTTCTTTCCTGAACTTTGACGGTATGAAAACTAGAGTGCGGCAAGCAAGCTGCACAAGACATAATAAGAATAATATAAATAAGACACTATAGAGTTTAGCGGAAGAATTCTACCTACCTAGGTATACCATAAGATCTGCTTTCTGATTCTTGTAATAATATTTTGCCAGCAGTGTACACTTGGAAATGGAAACTTTTTTTTGTTTATTTTACAAGTTCTCTAAAGTTTTCCGCCTTCTTCAGATATCTTGTGACCTTGCGTCCTTTTAAGTTGCTCTGCTTGGAAAAAGTTCTTTTAATCCCGCCTGTGATGTCTGGAGGTTATTTTGTAATGGAGAAATTTATTTACCGTGTGGCATATCTCTCTCTCCACTATTTCCATCATCATTGAAGTAGTTGTGTAACAGGCAACAAACAGCAAAGTAAAATAGCAAAAGTAAATACAAGGCTCTCACTGTCTCTCTCTCTCTCTCTCTGTGTATGTGTCTCTCTCTCCTAGGCTAGTTCAATTGCTGTGAATAAGCATTTAGATTTTATAATATTGAATAATAGATAACGTAGCAACCTAGGCTGTTGCTTCTATGCATAGCAATTACACCAAAGAATTATAATCACTAAGTTACAAGTGTGTGTCAGTATTCATTTGATTTGACTCACTTAACAATAAGGTCCTGTCCTCTTGCAGCAGAATGGAGGAGAGAGAGAGAGAGAGATAGCTCAGATGATATATTACTACTACTATTACATTGTACCTATAGATTTACTGCTTTTCCCTGGCTACAAAGACCAAAACATTATTTATAATCTCTTTTGGAGGTCGTCCTTTGCACTATGCTATACTTTGCTGCACTGTACTTACACATTCCTAACTGACATTTCATATTGTATTCATGAAGGGGTTATAATAGCATTGTTATTATTGAGCCGATTAATGCCGGCATAGAAAACTTACAGCTATAACCCATTCAATTCAGAATTGGCTGCATCCATGCAAAACCAGGTCTTCCTCTTATCCTTTTATGTTTTAGTCTCTCTTCTTATTTTTAGTCTATAATACTTATTCACTCCACTTCACTTCATTCCATTTGACTTGACTTGGCTTGGCTTGGCTTGTCTTGGGTGGTTCATTCAGTCTGACTTTACTCTCTTCTCTTCCCATCTCTTACTGCCTGTTGCGTTGCCGTATAGAATTTAGATGAGGTGATTTACAGCTCCATGCATAACATTCAATTCTGTTCAAACACAGTCAGTCATACTGCTAAGAGAATAACAGGAGAACGTAGAATGCAATACAATAGGTAGGGCAATAATGTGTTATAAGAAGAGGATCTCTTGATTGCTCACAGCCTAGCGGTTTCCTATCTCCCATCATCTCAATAGATTTTTTCTACACGCTTCATATAATATAAATACTTACAATATACCTATTTTACTTAATCCATGCCGTCATCTTATGTTTTTATACACATACATACATATATACATACATGCATACATAATCCAAGGTATTGCTTCACAAAATTATTCAGAGATAGCAAAGTTAAAGAGAGGAGAGAGAAGGGTATCCTTCTCCTCAACCTAAATGCATCTTTGTATAAATAAGTCGAGTCAAGTCAAGTCAAGCGCATCGAACCTAAAGCTACGCATTGAGTCAACGTAGACTAGTAATAACACCAAGTAAGTTAAATTCAGTTGAATTGAGTTGAGAGTTAAGTTGACGTCAGATGAGAGCAGAGAAGAGAAAAGCTAAAGTCAGAGCCGACTAGGACCAGACCACAAAAGATATTTTTCTTGGTTGTCTTCTTGTCTATAAAGACCTGCTGAGTTAGTTAAGTTAAGTCTATTACGGATTTGCGTTCGATCGTTCTTTGCGAGTTGCAATTTATACGTTGACTGACTCACATAACATAATATAAGTACAGAGGAATAATAGTGCAGAGAAGAGGCCACAGGATTATATTTGATCAAGTCAATTCCTGAGGTTAAATCATGCTCACGTTCTCGCCTAGGCTTCTTGATCTTATTAAGCCCGGTTTACGCTTTATTGGCTACTACTATACCACACCACCATATCACCGCAGTACATAACAAACTCTACTGTCGTGTGGTGTAGTAGTAGTAGGTATAGTACAGAACAGACTACCGACAGACAGACAGCCCACCACAACAACAAACCATGCTCTCATTATATTGCATTGCAATACCACCACATCACAAGACGAAATAATCAAAAACTGACTGCTCTGTAGCATGCGATTAGGTAATCGTAGCTTACTTATAGACCATGCCACAAGAAACTAATGAACTCTCCTCCTTATCACTTATCTACAGAATTAGAAGGCTGGATGTAAATACAAATACACACATACAGTGTCACAATTTGAAATTTCTTAAATCCTAAATACAAACATAAGACACAAGACTAATTAACTATTTACAACCTACGTGTATTTATTTGATGCCAAGGATTTAAAAAGTAAATTGCATGTATACAATCATACAATATTATATTATTCTTCATATCTACATAGGTTAGTTAGTCAATGTATTCTAGTCCAGTTTAGTTAAGCTTTTACTCCAAGTGTATAGCTATTAGCTACAGCTACTGGACTTGAATCATGTTATACTATGTAGGTATTCATTTAATATTAGGTATGTATGTAAAGTAAAATGGTAATAAAGCTGAGTACAAAAGGAAGGTGGGTTTACAGATTTGACTTGGATTTTGGTGATTGGTGCAAGAGGAACTGTGCTGAATTTTTACTTAGTTAAAGCAAGTTTAATTTGACTTGACTTGAATCATGGAATGCATTGGCTTGACTGGGTTAATAGTTTGCATTGAATTGGGACAGTAGACAGAAAGAGAGAGAGAGAGAGAGCAGAACGTGGGATAGATATATTACCTATTTAGTAGCTCCCGAATTTTAATGACAATAATGATAATAGCTTACGTGAGACTAAGGTATGCTCAGGTATGAATTGCATGTTCGTGGTAGTTCAACCACGCCTTGTATAATTCATGGAATTGAAACCAATTTTTTTGTACCATTTCACATTTGCCATACAGAGGAAGACAATGTGCTCTTATACATATATTATATATATATATATAGGTATATATGCATACGAGTACATCCGCGTACTAATGTGAATCCGTATATCTATATATGCATGTACAGACCATAAGCAAGTAATATGTATATAGGTAGGTATGTAAGTAAGGAAGTATAATTTAAGTCAGCCTATAACTACACGGAATGTAAAAATTGAGTTATTCTTCTCTCTGTCATCCTTTATTATATCAAATATACTTACTCACCTACATCATATTAAATGTGTCTTTCTGTATAGATATCAGTCTCAGTCTAGTCCTAGTCTGTTTAATAAATATATAGTGTTAAACATCATACTGAGATATCCATTAAGCAGATAGATGATACAGTCAAAGCCAAGTTCTTGAACAATGCAGAATGCAGACGGA
>JAAXYV010000424.1:0-12439 GCA_036851875.1 Novacerus sp. FZ-2019
ATATTTTTTCTTCTCCCTCCGGCAAATTGTATGCTGACTGCATACTTCAATACAAATTCTATGTCGAAGGCAAAATGTAATGGGTTTCACCATATAAAAATTTTCAAAGCGAATAAATACCTAATTGATACATTAGATAATCGGTACACTAATTCAATTCAACGCCCCTCTTCCACTCATGGGGGTACAATAGGAGGCCTAGAAATTTACATCCCTAATTTAAATTGATCTAGTATCCATTGCATTGGTAGTAACGCATGACCCAAACCATTATGATTTACCCCACTCCCATAACTACCCATTAGGGGCACACTAGAGGTCCTCAACATTTCTGGCCAAAATAAAATCAACCCAATACAACTGGATACCTAGTAATCAACTGCAAGACATTCGACAGGTACCATAATAAAATAAACCTTATTAAAATAATGAATTTGAGTATTCGTTGCAAACTTGCAAGTTCGTCATTTTCGTTCAGCACCTACAGACGTACAGTAACAGTACAAGTCAAAGGGCAGTATTTGCATTTCAGTTTCAGTAATAACGGCCTTCAATGTTGAACGTTCAATCCCGCAGTCATGTGACATAAAAAGGATTGTACATTTTCAATATTTGCTGACTTGGTGTTCGAACAAATTTCACCGGCAAAAGTAAAATGTAATGAAAATTCGTGAAAATGTGTCATGTGACGTTTTCTAGCTCTAAGTATCATTGTGTTTTGTTATTAGGAGAAGGATAAGAATAGATGGCGTACACCTTCGCTCAAGCCCTTGTCTCCCCTCCGTCATCAAGCATCATCATTCTCTCGACTCCCCCTCCCCAAAATTTACAGTCAATACAGTAATGACCCCTATTTATATTTTAAAACGTTTTAGTATAAAGGCACATATACAAGCTGAATATATAGCCTGCAAAAGCAGAATTACCTACTGAGATTTACACTGAATACAGAAAGAAATATTTGAATGGAAATGACGATGGGTTTGTAAATAAACAAACAATATTGTACAAAATAATTTATTTTCTTCAGAGTGTACATTAATGACCATGATTAAAATTACAATTAAATCTCCAATTGGTAAACCATAGTTGTTTATTTGAGGAATATCTCCCATTGATTCTGAACTTAAAAGGAGAATATGGGCATAAATAGGAACACGTTTACCAACGTACTCTGAATTTGTATTGTATAGTTACATATAGGCAAGGCATTCAATTCTTGAGCAATTGTCAATAGTTTTTTTTTTTCATTTCAACGGTGTTACATTTACAATATAGTGCAGAGTTTTCGATCGAAGTCGACTGTAACTGTTGTCAAATGAGAACGTATCTACAAAATCACAGAGCAGTGAGTACATGTATTCATACTATCCTTTAATAATTTTATTGCATAGACTAAGAAACTCACATTTCCCAGGTTTCTCACAAATCACTGATCCGCAATGCCCATCTTCATTGTGCTCAAATCGAGCATATTCTTCAAAAGTTTCTTCTTCACGTAAGAGAGCGAATCCAATATCGTGATTTTCAGTTTTAAACATCCAGCTGTTTAACAAATATTATTAATTATACTACAAAACTTTGAGAGGCTGTTAAACTTGACACAGACACAATTGACTATACTGAATAAAATCTGCAGTTCCTTACAGAGATAGTCACCGTATCAAATGAGACGGGACGGGTGATTATTTAAACAATAGGATGTGACAAGTGGTATTTTCAACAACTGGACGGGGGTGGTGGCTGCAAAGTTGGATATTTTTTGTATGAGCTATATGGTAAAGTTTTCCAATCTATTTAAATAAATCCTGATCCTACTTTGCAACTTTATGCGTTTTTTATGGCATTCTGTCCGATAATATTCATTGGTATTCAATAAAAGGTTGGGTGACTAACGTATTTTGTCACAGGATTATTCGATTAATGATTATGATCGCATGTTTTGAATTCGGGATTGGGATTTGGGATTAAGATTAAACAATTTTTGTGAAGATTACTTTGGACTTAATTATTAATGCATATTCTTCGAGATTAGCGATTGGAATCAATTTGTAGTCTTGCTACGAGACATCGGCAGCCGATGCGGCGTTTCGGCCTGCATCTGATTTAAAAATGTAATTGAAAAACTAAGAAACAGTCATATGCCGATGCAACCTAGTGCATAATTTTTTTTATAGAACGGTTAGCTACAGTTTAACCTTTACTTTTTCAGAATCCAAAAATTACCTACTCGATTCTTAATATCAGAAAGCACTCGGCCGACTCGAGTTTTACTTATTTACATAGGGGGCAACTTTATTAATTTTAATCAGACTTGGATTAACTTCTTTTTTTTTTAAATTGTTAACAGTAATAATTACAAATCATGAAACAACGTTCATTTAATAACAAAAAACACAAACTTATTTTAATGACAATCTCTATAGATACATATTTCCGAGCATATCCAAACTTTCTCCAGAAAGCCGAATTAAATTCATCGTAACTAAAACCCTTTAAATAAGAACTGCACGCAGTACCCACACGTTTGTGTTACACAACGAAAACTTTACGTGAATTGTTACTTTAAATCAATGCATGTTGATAGTGCAAGAATTAATACGTAAACTAATTTCGCACTGGATTAATGGATTAATTCGAAAATTGTGGGACTATGAATTGGAACGAATTTATTAATTTGATATCAATTTTCGCACCATATTTTCCTGCCAGAGGATTAAGGATTGGGGATTATTAAATCGATAAAATAATTAAATAATTAAATCTCAATAAAAATCCTTAATCCACGTGATATAATCACCCAATCCTACAGTATAGTATCATAAAGTACACATTTTCAACGGTAATATTACGACGGATCTAGCACAGCGACGGTAAATACTTTAACGTATAGAATGGGGCAGACGGGACTGGGATGGGCGGTATTTTAAAAAAAAAGGATCAAGCTGAGACGGGTTAACTGCTTCCGCAATTTCTAGGACGGGAGCTGGGATGTGACACGTATACAATTACCGGTCTCTAGTCTCTGGAATTAAATAATTTGACTCAAACTTTGAAGTTTAAGGATTTTAGTAATTGTCGAACGTCACTACCACATACTATAATTACTCTCATTGGTATAAATGAACGCAATAGACCAATTAGGTAGACGGGAATTCTTTTGGTAAATACAGTAGTTATATTTAAATTCAACGTACGGAGTGTAGTGTAACCCTCAGATAATAGATATTGCTTAGCCCAGTTTCAATCACATATAACAAGTAGCCACCGTGGAAAAGTGCATTACCTATATATGAGTAATGTGGGATAAGAAACAAAAATGAAAAGAAGCCAGAGGGACGCGAACCTTCAACCTTTCTTAACCAGAAAAATGCTTTCCCAATTGAGCTATACTGAGATCACAGATACCAATCTCCTTTAATTATTAACTTCACTGTCTACTTTTCCATAAATAATCTTATATATAGACACACTATATATACAAATAGTACAGATTGTTTACAAGGTGGAAAAATAAAAGCCTTGAGATATTATTATGAAACCGGTAGCTGCAATTAAAATAAAATATTTCCAGGACTAATTCTACCACCTGAAGATGACTTAAGTCAATTTATAAATACTTTTCTTTTAATAAAAACAAATATTGGAATAATCTTAAAAAATTCGTAGTGAGGAGAAATCAATGATTTCTTGACTTCGAAAGAATTGTGTATCAAATTAATCTGACAAATTTTTGCATGTTTCACATACCTAAGCATTGAGTTGGAGTCTTTTACATCATAGTCGATTGTAATTTTCTTCCCAGCTCCCACTGTAATTTTCATAAAGTCCTCCACTTCAAAATTTTCGGAGGAAACAGGGTCGTTGTCATCACGTGTGATCACACTATTAGGGATTAGGTACTAAAGTGATTCAAAGTTGCAATAATTAGAAAACTGCTTTAGTGTTCAACAATTCGCAGAAAGGAATGCAATAGCAATTAGATGCCTACTTCTTACAATTCTATTCAAACACTGTCTATACAATTAGTGTACTGAAAATATTAACTGTTTATAAGTAATAAATAGTTTCATGAATTATTTAAACATGAAATAGAAAATTGAGAAAAAGGTTAAAACAAAAATAGTTCTGGGCAGTACTCAGTTTTTAAAAATAGTGAGAGCAGACGCAAAGGCGCGTTTCTATCTTTTTTAATACAACATATCGACGACGTCACAATTGAGAATAGTGAGTTCTTCACCACAACTTCATTGACTGTAGTCAAAGTTATTAGGATGACTGCCAACTGGCACTCTGAGATCGTGAAAGTGAGTTTCGAAAACATTACATTGTAAAGAGATTCAAACAGATCAAAACAAAAAGTGTCTGTGGTTCTGCTCTGATTATTTTCTTTAAACTAAGGACCTACTGACTAGAATTATTTTTATTTTTATTTATATTATTAATTTTTTTAAGTACAACGTCTGCCAGGTCCACTATTGAAAAAACTATTTTATTCTTCAAACTTAGAAGACACCTTTTGCCAAAACAATATCTGCAATTGTATAGCGAGGTTAGGAAGATTCATGGCCAGATGGTAAAGTATGAAATTGACGCTACAGTTCACGGCACCCTCTCAATCTTTTAGCCCTGTTTATAATATTATTCTTGCAATTTCAATTCCTTCTCCAATTCCAACACTGTGCTCAACAACCCCTCAACATTAATTTTACCCTACTGCACTGAAGTTTATTCCCTTT
The DNA here is from genome assembly GCA_036851875.1 of Novacerus sp. FZ-2019. Classification (NCBI taxonomy): domain Eukaryota; kingdom Metazoa; phylum Arthropoda; class Collembola; order Entomobryomorpha; family Tomoceridae; genus Novacerus; species Novacerus sp. FZ-2019. The sequence continues at coordinate 4,740 of JAAXYV010000424.1, forward strand.
TTTATTTTTTGCTGTTAACAGACCTATACAACCTAATGTGAAACTACTCAGTAAAATCTTATTTTCTTACATAATACCAGATAATATACTAGAATCTTCTACGAATAATATACGCAAAATTGAACACCGTCTTCAAGTTAGAGCAGGAACCAAATATTTTAACAGGATAATACCATGATTAGGTCTAAATTAATTAGAGTGACCCGGACTGTAGAGTAAAAGTTTTTTTTAAAACCACCCGTGTACCCTAAGCGAGATATGAATCATATTATGTTACGTTTGTAGATGACTTCCCAGTTCCTCCGTATTTGGCAGGAAATTGATCTGAATCAATTAATTCCAGTAACTCAGGCCTCAATTTGGAAGAATTTGTTCCATGAATTCTTAACTTGGCATTTGTCTTTGCACAAACCATTGGAGACAAAATTCGGTAGAATAATGTGAAAACTGGTGGACCTTGAAAAATCCGTTCCCATCAAAATTAAAATAGTTAAATACGACAACTTTTGATAATTCAATACTGAATGTCAAATCAATCTGATATCTAATCTGTAACTTACAATTCACTGCAAAAGCTCTCTTTAATGTTTCAGGGTAGTGTAAATCAAATGTTTTTAATACCGTCATACAAGCTTGCATTGCTGCAACAAATATAAGTGTATTAATAATTTATGAGTAATTAATACAGGTTAATAAAATATTTACAGCAGCCATAAATTCAAATGATTACTTTTCATAGAAGACAGCTGTCGATAAGAATATCCTTCCATATCCCAAATCATCACAAATTGGCAAATGTAATCCTTTTCCTTGGATACCTTCTTCATGAATAGGAAAACTGACTCAAAATATCTGAAAGACATTTGAAGAAATTCTGCTTGGAAGCCGTCGTCCATTGCTTTCTTCACGTCCCACCTCCCAAATGGCACATGAACCACTAATCCATCCATTCAGAGTAAAACCGTGTTAATTTCATTTCATTTCATCTCAACTTTCGTTAAAGATACCGAAGACAGTGAAAGCAGTAAGGAATAAGGAAAGCAGTTTGTCCAAGTCTCATTTTGAATCAAACCACTAGCACAAAATTACTGCATGCAATACATGATAGAAACATATCACAATCAGTGTTGGACTGGCCACTGGCCAAAAAGGCCAATTGGCCCTTTTGACCACTTTTGGCCCTGCCAATAAGCTCCTATGGCCAGGTCAAAATGGCCAAAATTAAAATAATACATTTTTAGTTTCAGTTAACGGAGAAAATCATAGAAATTTAACAGCTCCATGACATAAGAGCAAGGCACGAGATCTAAAATTAAATTGCCATTTAAAAAATATAGCGTCATTTTGCTTGTTCTGACGGTGATTTTGATCTATTGGCCGTTTTGGCCTTTTTGGCCGTTTTAGCCTTATTGGCCATTTTGGCCCCATGGCTATGGCCAAAATAGGGGGGAGGCTGGCTAAAAGCCAACACTGATCACAATGGAAGTGCCCCAAATGTACGAAATGAACCAAACAATTTATTTATTCAGTGTAAAAAAACGATTCCAATTGTAATATTATACGTGAACCATAGGCGGTTCCTGACCTACCCTGTCAAATGAAAAAATATTTTTTTTCTAAATCGTGAAATATAAAAATGTTTGTTAAAATCTCGAAAATATAAGTGTTGTCGCCAAAAACTCAAAATGAATTTCCCTAAAAATTGCCAAAAATACTTTTGTATAATTGGAGACGAAATTGTTTAGATTAATTTGAGAAAAATGATAAAAAGATCGTATAAATTGAGAGAAAAAAACTGCATATATAATTCCAGAAAAATAAATATTTTCATTCGCAAAAGCCACAAAAACTAATTTGGTATCACTATGTCGACCATGGACGTTAATTTATTTTAGCTAAAACCTATGCTGTGAAAAATCCTGGATCCGCCCCAGACGCGAACCTTCTACACAATTTTGTAACCAGACCGATTTTTTTTTCCAAACCTGCAAAAAGGGTTCTTTAACACTGTTCATCTCAGTGGGAATACCAGTTTATAGTTTAAGTTTGGTTCGCCCATTGGTATTCGATTTCATATTAACGGCTGAGAATTGACGTTCATTTCGTGCATTTTCTGGAGTGGTCAGTAAAAATTAATTCATCCACCAAATCCAAAGCCCTTGCACTAAAATTAAAAACTTCGAAATGGCACATTTCATACCTGGACAACCCTCGGAATCAACACCGCACATTCTGTAAGGATAATGCTCCGGCATCCAAGAAGGGGGTTCCCAACACATGATACTATCCATTCCATTTTTTCGACGCCATTCTAGGTCCTAAATCACAACATAAAACTACATGTCTGTAAATAAAATTTCTCAATTATATTACGTTAATACCTACCTCACGAAACATGAATTCTGCTTTGGCAATGCTAAGATCACGTGCTATAAAATAAATATTCCACGATACCAAATATTATTCAAACCAACAAAATAATATACTCCGAGGAAACACTGAAACTGATCATAAAATATTTCATACCACGTATCCACCGAATAAGATTTTTGTCCAAGGAATCTTCTTTACTCAGCTCTACATCACTAATTTGATGGCGAAACTGAAAATAAACACCCATACAAATACAAACCAGCAATTAACATAGACTCTTAAACTTCGAAAATGTTTATATTCAAAATACAACTTAATATTATAATCTTACCATTTTTAGAACCGCACGTTCTTTTTCACTAGGACCCTCCATATTTATTCAAAGCAATCTATTATATATTCCAAAAACTATTACAAACCACCCGTCTCTCAAAACTGACAGACGCAAACTAACCCAAGAATATTAAATTTAGTCTCCAGCAAGGAAGGTCCAGGACCCAAACCTGTTTCGTATTCAAATTAGTCTACAAAAACAGCATTGAACTGCCAACTGAAGAAGAACTAGAAACACATCACATCATCCTATATCTACAACGTTACGTTGCTACTAATATCTCAAACTCCACCTATCACCAATGTCATAAAAATCCATGAAGGTCAATCGACTTGATTTGACGTACGTCACATCACACTTATAACTTCACGTCTTCTATTCCAATTGTTTTTGTCTCTTCCTTCCCACATGACAATCTATATAAAATTCCAATGTGTCACTTTCACACGACGCAGCGCCGTCGCCTATCCAATTCACTACATATGACATAAAATATATTTTTTAAATCCACAAAACTCAGCAAACAAATTTCATTGAATTTTTCATTCTCGATTCAATCACGTGACACAGTCACTCAGTCACTAATTCCAAAAATGCACTTCTTGACAGTCTTCAAAGCCCAAACGCACAATCCAAATCCGACCAACAAACACTTGTTTAAAACCTTCTGCAATATTAAAAAAAACTGTGAATTTAAAAAGATAAGGTAGAAACCAATCCCATAACTGAACAGGTTGTTTGTATATATAATGGCACTTGGTGTTTCTCTTCTCATCAACTTTTTATTATATTATTGATTCAACCACCTGCTCAATTCTCACAGAAAATATACAACATACGGCTTCTCCGGCTTTAAACTCTCTACACGATATTATTACGATATGCTCACGCAGGTGTTTAGTTTGTAGTCGTAGTCGTGGTCATGGATGGTGAATCCGTTAAATTCATATTATATAAGTCAGGTTAAGGTGAAGGTAAAGGTAAAGGTAAAGTAAAGATTCCCATCCCAGGTAGTATAAAGTAAGGTAAGTTCAGTCATGCCAATGCAACTTCAGACGGGGTAGATGGGTGTGTGTGTGGCGTGGTTGTTTTAGCAGCTGTAGCTTTACTTCAGGCATTTTTTTGCTAACTTCGCTCAATTGCCAACTTCGTTCATTCAAGCCAGAAATACTCACTTCAAAAACAACCAATTCAAAGCAGAAAGCAGAACCAAAAATCACAAACAGAAAATGCTCCTAATATTAATTCAGGTATAATCAATCGTCTTAATACAATACAGGTAATAGGTAAGTTCAGTTTCGAACCTAATGATTGATGACGTTATTCTCTATATACTGAACTGGATTCGTGTGAACATTCCAATAAGACTGACTAAAGAATATCATGAATTGAAGAGTCAAATTGGGTTGTACTTTTCATACATAATCTCTCACTGGATGAAATTCTACATGTAAAATTGTATCTGAGTGTGTGTGGTGGGGTTGCTTTTGCTTTGCTTTGCCTTGTCTGCATTTCCCCTGTATTGCATTGTTGCAGGCAATTGAGTGTAAGAAATAAAAAAGAACCAAAACCTGTTTTGCTGTTTTTTACTTCTATTACAAGTTTAAACAATTCATTCCAATCCAAGACAAGACAAGACCAACCAAAGCAAACCTTACCTTAACTATATCTGAAACCCTCGAATCTCAAACCGAAGAAACTAAACCCCCTAAAAGTAAAAGAAACTTTACCGTCTTTAAGCATTAGGCTGCAATTACTGCAGAAGAATATAATACAGTGTTTGGAACTGAAGGTGCACACTGTGGTGGATACCTGTACGGGTTCTGCATGAAGAGATTCATATTCCGTTGTAGTTGTATTGTACTACTGTACTACAGATATCCATCCCAGCATTTGGCTTGACTATAATATAATGAATGAAATAGGGGTGAACATGAAAATGAATAGTAGTGTAGTGTGGAGTGGTATGTTGTATTTGTATGTAGAGTAGAGTAAAAGTTGTGTACGTAGGTATAAAATGCATACTGACGTCGTAGCTCTTTTGTTTGAGTGCCAGTTTGTCTTGTCTTGTTTCTTACAAAGTGTGAGCTTCTTCAAGCCAATGCTCTTTCGGTCAGTTTGTATGTATGTCCGTTAGGGTGGTCCTTAGAGATCAATTTTGGATTTTCGCAGGTCTCAGCACCCCAATTTGTTCCATTTCATGAAAAAATATTCCTGTAAAATTGTGGGCCCATTTGGTGCAGTTTTCGGCTTGTGCATGTCACTTCAAGTTAAGTTTGTGACTTTGCATTAAAGAAATTAAAGAATTTGTTCCATGCATTTTCCTACTATTCTAGATGAGAAATTTTCATGTAGTAAATTAATTTTCTTATATATTTCCTATGCTGTATCTTCCTATACTAAACATATTTTCTGAAATGTAAAATTGAAAAAAAAATTAAATAGATTCAAAAATTTGAAATTTTGAAGAAAAACTTTTAAAAATTGAAAATTTAATTGAATTTACATTTTTTAAATTGAACATTAGAACATTTGAATAATTCTTGCTGTGAAAATGTTGCAATTTCTAAATCTAAAATTTTAAAAGCAATAATGAACGTATTTGCATAGATGTAGGATATTAATTTCCTCTATAAAAGTTGAACGTGCGTGCACACAACGAAATTTATCCCTATTGAAGTGATATTTGTATTGAATTTTTTTCTTACTATGTGTAACAACATCAGGGGGTGAGACTTTGAAATTTAAAAAATTTAAAAAATCGGGCCTTGTAAGGACCACCCTAAATTGTCCGTGCAATAACTTTCGGATGCTTTGACGGATGGAGTCCAAATTTAGCACACGTGTTTGTTAGGTCAATGGCGCAGTTGAGTTCGAAGTTGAGATCAATCTGTCAAAGGTCATAAGAGTAATTGATATGAGTAAAGAAGAGGAATGAATGATGCAGAAGAGTTCGAAGATGAGGTCAGATTGTCCCATATCTTTAGAATTAAGAACATAAATTGTAAGTTGAAATGTTTATGCTTTGAACAGTAGAGAATCGGAAGTAATCTTTGGCACACTGTGTAGTTACGTAGTTCATGTTTTGATATGCGGGCAGAATTTAACTTCTCTATCAAGATTCACGTTTTCTCACGGAAAATCATCTGCTAGTGTTGTAAAATCGTCCCAGAACAATCGTTCCTGGTAAAATAGTTCTGAATGATTTCTATATCGTTCTATTCCGTACCGTACTTGTAGCGAAAAGTTTAATTCTAATATCGTTTCGTTCTAAACTAATCTTTGTCATTGAATACCACTTCAACATCGTTCGTTCCTAAAAAACGATGTACAACAATCATTCTATTTCGTTCTTGATGTATTAAGAAAAGGATATTCAGACTGTCATTTAGAAGTTCAGACAATAAAAACAGAACATATCAGTTTTCATTTTGCCTAGTATTTATTATGAAGCGCTCATTAAATGCCAAATGCTTTCAATCATTATTTTGAACCGTAACAATGAAACATTGTATTAAATTATTATTTAATGATGAATCATTAAATAATTTCTAATGTTCCAACATTGACTGAAATTTGAGTGAGATATTATCTTGCTTCTTCTTGATCTTGACCACAGTATTCATTAAAGAAACCCTGTTTTTCATAAATACATTACACTTTCTAAGTGATTCCCGTCAAGCCTGTTTCTACTTCCAGCTGCAGGTATTCCTCCGAAACAGAAAACTCGCTCTACGGGGGTAGTGGACAATCGTAACATTAGTATGTCTACCAAAATCCAATGACATCAAAATCATCGTTTTACTATGTGTTGTTATTCTGCATTACTATTACGAGCGTGTAGCGCCTGTAGTTATCAGCGTATCTGCGTTATGCAAGACTTGCATAAGTATCAGCTCGACCAGTCGCAAGCCCAATGTGGTGTCAAAATACAAATATATGTTATTAATATTAAAGTGAATTCAATAAACGCCAATCTGCAATTTTAAGAACGATTTTAGAAGGCTGGTAGAACAAAGTTTATGACGTGAAAAAGTTTTAATTCTTAAATCGTTCTGAATTTGAAAACTTGTATTATTCTTTATCTAATACTATACTTATTATTATTTATTATTGCTTCATTCAGATTTGCCAATTAAATACAAACTACACTACTTTCCCACAAGTTAGGAAAATTGAGAATAATGTAAAATTGATTGAATAGATCTACCAATAAGAATTCAGATAAGAATAAGGAGTAGTAATACCATTACTGTCTTTAATGTCTTTAGTGTAATTACTATTACTATTACTAGTATTACTTCTGAGTATTAATCTAATTTCGTTCTTATCGTTCTGGTTCTCGCACATGTAAAAGTATTCTGTTCCGTTCCGTTAACGGAACGAAACTAAGAGCAGAACGATTTTGCAACACTATCATCGTCAAGCAAAACGTCAAGTTTTCAGGAGGAATAAAAAAGCATGCCATCTAAAAGAAGGTAGAACCAGATATTCTTTTCTTTATAACTTTGAGCTCTTATTTGCAAGTGAGAAACTATTTTCACCATCAGGAGCGTAATTTAAATTGAAGTTTGCACTGTTTCTTACCAAACCTTCACTATAACCAATTAGCCATATGCAACATCAAACAAATAGAACTTTTTATTATACATCATTATATGGAATTAGGAAAAAATGGAGATACGACGTTTAGGCCCTTAAACGTCGATATATTTTATGTATCATATCGACATTGAGGGGCCTGAACGTTTTATCTGCATTTTGAACGGTATTTTACATGCAGATAGCATGTACAATATTATGTATTATATAATCAGAATATTCAGCATATATAAACAAATACTGTTAGATTACGCTTCTTCCATTTGCCTATATTGTGAGCTCAATTTATGTCCCTAGTAGGAATAAAATTCGCTCTGACATTAACCCTGGTTCGGGTATTCTTGTTGGTGTGTACTGAATGACGGGAATTATTTTAAAGTGGACAAAAATG
>JAAXYV010000425.1:0-12438 GCA_036851875.1 Novacerus sp. FZ-2019
CAATGGTTTCAACTACTCCTTAATACGTGGGAAGGTATGGTTCCTAAGCTATATAACAAATTATATGCCGTCTGGAAGTCATATGACTTCCTCAGTAGCCAGCAGCAGCTGTATCGACAACAAGATGTAGAAAGCACTGCACTAAAGCCTCTGTCCCACGAATTGAGAAGCTAATTAGCGTTTTTTATGTCTTGTTATACGCATAGCTGCTGCTGGCTATAGAGGTTCAACGCGGTACTCCCACTACTATAGAATCTCGGGAGTTAAAAGTTGACTCCGACAGTAGCAGTCGTATAGAAATCGAGTTTTGAGGGTATATTTAAGATATCTGAAGTAAGAACGTTTTGTTAGTACTTTATACAGTATATACTACCTGATTTTTTTAGAGTTTAGTTTAGCTACTACAATTGCATACAAAAATTTAAACTCTTACAAAAAATCGGGTAGTACTTACTTACACCCATACATACAAATACCTACCTTCCAATAAATCTTATACCTTCCTTTACTCTCTGCTTCGTTGACTTGACTTGAATTGGCTTGACATGCTGCCGCAGCCGCAAGGCTGTGTACAGATTCAATACCTAAAATCCCCATACTCCATGACCTTTGACATTCCAAATAACACAACTGAGTCTGAGCAGAAGTTTCTAATTCCAAAAAACAAACATAATATTCTCCTCAGATTTCTTCTCCTCTCTGCACTTCAAACGAAGTAGGTAGAAGTCACTCTGCGATGCCATCGCCTGCTCTGTCACAGTCAGTCATGCCAAGTCATGTCATTGCACAACAGAAAAAAAAACTTTAATAAAAAAAAATATATAAAATAAATTCATATTTTTGCTAAAATTTTTTTTATTCCAATGCAGTGCAGCAAGGACGTAGAAACTAGACATTTCCTTTACGCCGCAACGAGTCAAACTTCAGTCAAATCAAGTCAGTCAAAGACCACACTCCACTTATTTTATTACTTGAAGTAAAGTTGTGCATTGTTGGTTTGCTGTTTTCTACTCCTACTACTTATACATATTATACATACATACCTAATACACTTTCATTCATTCTACTCATCTCACCTAGCTACAATACAGAGACACAGTGATACTAACACACCACAATAATACTTAAATCTCCTTCTTCTTCTGCTTCTTCTTCTCCACACTAAGCTCCTTTTCCTTACAATCCTACTTTATTTTATTCATTTCAGTTTTCTTTTTATACACATTACACTCTGCCGTGGAATGACATAGTTTGGCATGCGGGGATGCAGCCAAGAATGCCATGCAGGTGATGGAGTTAAAATGAATTACATTTTTACTACACACACAAACACAACCAGGCCAGAGCATGAGAGGAATTTTCTTAACAAAATTATTATCATATTGCAAAACTTTAGCATTTACTTTTACTTGCACATTCAACATTGCTCATCTCTCCTTTCTTCTCTTTTCCTTTCCGTAAGCTCAATTTCACTTCACGTCACTTCATTTCAGCTCAGTCAGCCTACAAAACTAAGATACATCCATCCATCCTTCTACCCTGCGTCTTATACCCAACTCACTTTTTATGGCCAACGCTCCCATCACATCACATCACATCACATTACATCAACTCTACTGTTTTCTTACGTTATGTTCTCTTATACAATATTATGTTATATTAAATTATGCTATTCAACTACACACAGCCGCAAGCCAAGCAAACCTACATTCCAAATAATATATTTGGCTTGGCTTGGCTTCGTTTGGCTTGCATTGAATTCTGTTAGGTATATTCTACGGGATATGGAATGGAATTGAATTTATCATTTTTTGTCGGTCTTTTGCGGTCGGGGTTGCTTACTATTTCTACTATAACAGCAGTTCTCCTAAACATCTCCCAACAACCTATAATGCACAATACTACATTGTATCTAGAATTGTATAGATAATGGCAGACGGAAGACCTACATAATATTCTCTGTTCTGTATATCAATGAATGAAGATAATATAATTCTATGCAGCAATCTATTTCATTCCATTGCATTGCACAAAGCAATAATATTATTTCATATATAATATCATCTCTCTATCCATACACAAAATCAACATAAACGCAAGCAAAGCAAACCATTGCACAGCCAAGTACAGTTACATTACAGTCAGCTGTCTGTCTGTCTGTCTTTCTACAGCTGTATTTAGTAAACTCTCCTGCTTTAATATGCTGTAGAGTATAGTGCTGCCCTGATGCAGGCAAGACTCAAACCCGCCGATGCGCCGAGTTTAATAATCAGCTAAAGCCGATGCATCGGCTGATGCATTGCCGATTCAGTACATGGGTATTGAACCTCACTGAAAGACGGTATTAAGAGCGGGGTTCAAAATGCTGCACGAAAATATACCGTAAAATGCCAGAAAAAAATTAACCCTCTCGCTGATTGGCTGTAGATAAGGATAAGAATTTTAAGTCCCAAGGAGCAAAGGTTTGTCCATAAACGCAGTTGTGCATGAATTCAACATTCGACTTACTGTAGTGTAACACCTTGCACAACAGCATTTATGGACAAACCTATCCTCCTTCGTGCTTAGAATTATTTTGAATTATTTACAACCAATCAGTGAGGGGTCCATTTTTCCCTGGGTTTTCACGGCATATTTTCCAACAGTATTTTCAGCCCTGATTAAGCGTAGAGTAATAAATTCTTAATTCTGGAAATGGTAAGTAAAACAATTATAATTAAAGCAGAGTTGACAGTTGTATAAAAAAAGTACTATTTTGCACTAGGCTGCATCGGCAAATAACCGATTCTGAGTTTATTAATTGACCCATGCAGATGCAGTCTGATTCAGAAAAAATGGCTCGCATCGAGGGAACACTACTGCAGAGCACAACTCCGTCACTCTAATATTCTCTATTTCGCCAGAATTGAAAACTGTATGTTTCCAACAGTACAATTACAATAGTATGTATGATTAGCCTACCTTTCTGTTCACAACATTCTCCCTCTCTCTCTCTCAAGTCTGGTTGTTAGACTTTTGGACTCCATAATATTACAGTCTCTCTCTACAATGTCTACCTACACACACACACACTATACATTTTTGTCCTCTATAAACTCCACTCAATTCAAGTCTTCTCGAAAACCCAGTAGAAGCAGGCAGACTGTTGTAGAATATATACAAGCAAGTCAGTGCAGGAATGCATGCATAATGGCAAAATGGCAAAACTAATTTAATAAGCATACAACGTGGGTGGGTACTCCTATCCTCACTCACTCAGCTCAGAGAAGGTAGTCTCTCTCTCTCTCTCTCTCGCTCCCAGTCCACCTGGCATGGGTTGGATTAAATTGAAAATTGAATTCAGAATTGAATTGAAATTCTCCTGCCTGTCCTGTTTCTGCTTTGCTTTTACATTCGTACACATACCCAAACACACAGATATATAGAGAGAGAGCCTTAGAGAGTAGATCCAAACAAGACATACGAAGATTTACACCCGCCTTATAGAACAGCAATTCCAAACCAAAACCAAACTTTACATTTAAGCTTAGTACAGGTAGGTAGGAGGTAAAGGAATCCAGAGCAGAGCAGGTATTACTTGAATTATATAAACAGTTTTATTTAGTAACTTCCAATCCTTTATAAAAAAATTTAAACTCTTACTGAAATCGAATAGTATATATATATAGTATAAGGTAGGTATAATCACAGGCTAAGTATTTAGGTTACTTAGTTTGCAGTGTCTCTATGTATATAGAGGTAGGTATGTATGTTTGCACAATATCTGCACATTTCATAGGTACGAAATAGCAAGCCAATACCAGGCAGGTAAGGTAGATTGCTATGTATTTTATGACTTTGCTGGACTCTCCTTAAGTTTTTTTCTCTTTTCTCTTCTCTTCTCTTCCCTTAGCTTGCTTGGCTTATGAAGCAAGCAAATTTGTATTTCCCTTGCCTTGACCTTTCAGTTTCTTATCTATGTACTTTACATTACACTGGAATGGAAGGGAAAGTAGAGAAAATAAAAAGAAGAACTCAGGGGTAGGGAAAAAACGTCAAAGGTAATATAAAATAAAGTAAGGCAAAGGTAAAGTAAAGGTAACTTGAACCGAATTCCTTTCAACTTCATTTCAGTTCAGGTCTTACTCACTCACTCACTCCTTTTTCTCTATACCCCATACTTGCTGTACTGTACTGTACTGTTGTAGTGTATTCTATATACCTATAGGTATGTATGTATTTATGTTGTGCAGAGCAGTGCAGTGGTAATGTAATCATACACGTAGAGTATCTATATACACATAGAAGAGAAGAAATCCAAATCCAATCCACTTTCAGTTCAATCAACCACCTTAGCTATTACATATTATATATACCTATATATGTACTGCTCAATTCTTATAAGAGTTTAAATTTGGTAACTCCCAATGGAATATCAAATTGAAACTTTTATAAAAATCGAACAGTATCATATTATAATACATGCATAGCTACTGTATATCTATAGACACTAGATACCTTATAGTGACGACTTGACTTGACTTGACTTGCTATGAGACTGGAGATTGACTTGACTTTATAGCTTAGTTTCCGTTCCTTTCCTTTGCGATTTGTACACATAGACATACATAACATTACCCTTTTCTTCCAGAGTTTCAGCTCCTTGTTGACTCTTTGCTATTTAGTAGACATCGCATGGTATCTGACCTGGCCTGGCTTGGTCTGACTGCATGGGTGCTTGTTTCTAAATTTCCTTTTCTTAGCAACTTTAAACTTTACTTTGATATTTATATACCTACTCTCTTTATTTTTCATACTTGGAGCTCAGGTGGCTACAATTGAAGTTATTGGTCTTAGAAAAACGATACAGAGAAGAGAATGAAAAAATTGAGAAGCAAGAGATAAAGCAAAAGACAAGACAAAGTCCAGTAAAGGAGTTGTTGATACCTTGTTGTTATGTTAGTTAAAAACTTAATGCATTCTATTCCATTCTATCTAATATATAGCATTGCATTTCATTTCATTTGATTGCAATGTAAAGTATAATATAACATAATATAATATTATGTAACTAGAATTTAACCGACGAAGAGTTGAAAAGACGATGAGACTACCTGTAATGTAATATACTTCAAGTAAAATACTTGCTAGCTTACAAAACAAACCAACGACCAACCAGGTGAGAATTAATCAGAAGAGTGAGTGAGTGAGTGAGTGAGTGAGTGAGATGAGTTGAGACTTGAGTTGAGACTCCACTGCACTGTACTGAACTCAACTGAGGTTGAGACATTTGCCTAACCTGGCATGGCATGGCATGGCATGATATGGCATGGCAGCACTGGACTACATATTATTACATTACTTATTTACTTACTCTTCTAAGGTATATTATATCCATTGAATAAATAAGGCAGAGAGAGAGACACAAACCCAACCAAACCAAGTCAAGTTAAGACAAGACAAGACAAGTAAGTAGGATGAGACATGGAGGTGATTAATGGCATTTCATATTACAAGACAGAGAAGTGATGTGATGTTTGGTCGGTTTCGTTATTATGGACTTGGTGAGTACATTCAGCAGTAGTGTAAGTTGTAGTTGTAGTAGTTGTAGTAGTAGTAGTGGAGTTCGAATGATACTCAACTTTACTTTACTTTACACTTTACACACTACACTCTACTCTTGTACTTCTACTACTGACTATCATATCACCTATACTTATACTCCAACTAACTTCACAATGTACTTCTATATAGCTATACTTGCAACTACAGTAAATATAAAGCAACTGCAACTTGACATGTAAGTAATCTAGTACATTTCAATGATAACTGCTGAGAGGAAAGCATGTACTTAATACATTGCTGAGAGAGCGAGAGAAAAAAGTGGTCATGACATCGACATGGCAATGGATTCATCCAGTTCAATTCAACGCCAACCAAACCAATCCATTTCAGTAGAATTGAATTTATTTCAATCGAATCGAATCCAGTCCCGTCAAATCAACCTAGAAGTTAAGCTAAAGCCAAATCAAGTGACTGACTGACTACCTGTGTCTTTCAATTCATACAATAATATTTACTATTGCTTAAATACAGATACCTATACCTATATCTACCTACGAAACTTATAGCTCTTGGCTGCTACACATAACCAACATAAGAAGAAATTACGATGTAGCTGACAGGTAGGTAGATGCATAGATAGAAAGATAGATACTTAGATAGATAGGTACATACATATCTAGGTACATACATAAATACAGACCATTTATCTTTGCTGTTGAAACTTCTATAACAGTGTGAATATATAGCGTAGAACCCATAATATAGCCAGCAGCAGCTAAACTGTACCTACAACAAGAAGTAGAAAGTTCTTCTCTGTCCCCACAAATTGAGGTTCAAATCGATACTTTCTAGCTCTTGTTGTATAGGCAATAGGCACAGCTGTTTCTGCCTATGTGGGTTCAACACTATATATTCAAACTATTATAGAAGTTTAAATAGAAAGGATAAATGGTCTGTACATACTATGTTACGACTTCACGTTAATTACGTAGTCCAATAATATTGAGGATGAAGATTGTGTATGTTGTTGTATCTGTATATATTATGCTTTATTGGTTGTACTATTGTACTTTGTACTTGTTCTAGACCTATAAGATCCGACCAGATCACATCACAGCTGAACACACTGACCCGACCAGACGACACGACCAAGTAGTTGGTACGTTTATTAAGAAGCGTGGGCTTCTTTATGCGAATGCATTGTGGCTGTGTGTCCTGTGGCGCTTTGACAGATCGAGTTCAAATTTGACACATGTACTTATGAGGTAGAAAACTCGTATAAAATCGAAGATGGGTTCAGGCGGTCAAAGGTTAAAGGAATTATTAACATAAGTTTAACAGTTGATATTGTGCAAGGACATCTAGAAATTTGGTTGAAGCGCGACGATTTAAATAGCTAATTTTGTATCGGTAATACAATATTACATATCGTCAACTACTAGCTGCAAGTCTCTCATACAATATAATATATCCTATGTAGGTCTATATGTTCGTCTGTTCATACGAGGGCAGAATTTAGCATCCCTCTCAAGATTCATAATATGTTCTCATGTATTATATATTCAGTATATACATTATACATAATATATAGAAGTACACTTAGATTACGCTCCTGGACTTCCTTGCATATACCCATATGCTTAATATGGTTTATATAGTCTCAATGCAACTTATAATATGGTATAGTATAGTATAATAGAATTGTTAGAAGAGTAAAAAAATTATAATGTATAAAAGGTAAAGTAAATTAAAGTAGTTTTTAGAGTTTAATCATTTCATACCGAGGAGTAAAAGGCGATGTGTGGCCCGATAGACTTGTTTGTCCTTTTGGATCTGTGCATTGATTCGTTTGTTTGCTGCCTTCTTCTTTTTGTCATCCTCGTGGTCGGACTTGGAGGTGCCGCCGCCGAAGCACCCCATGACATTCGGGCTCAGGAGCCGCTCCGACAGCTCCCAGGCGCCCTGTTGACCCTTCACCCCCACTGCCCACTCTTTGAGAGATTTGGTTTTCCTCGCTTTGCAGAGAGATAGAAAGAGAGAGAAAGAGGATTGAGAGCTAGATTCTTATTTTACAATTCTCCTCTACCTCTCGTGGAAGTAGTGGTAGTGGTTGTGGTAGTGGCACGAATAAAAGAACAGAAGAAAAGAAGAGCACGATAGAAACCACAATAATATTACACAATTTCTTTTAGACTTGACGTTCCTTTTAACTTCAACCTTTGCTCTTGATTTGATTTAATTTGATTGATAGATGATTTTCTCTCGATCACTACTGATGAACAGTAACAGCAACAACAACCAAACACTTATTGATTGACTTTTAGACGTTTGAAGCAGATTATTGTAAAAGGGTCGATGAGGAAACTGAAATTGAATGTGATTAACGACTAAGAAGGAAGAATGAAAATTCTTTCTTTCTTTCTTAACACTCTCACAAACTTGTAGACTATTTTAAACGACAATCCTCAATAATAGAGAAGCACAGAAAACTTATTGTAAATCAGTAGTTTCAAAAGTATTACTTATTAGAATTATTTAAATTATGTGAAAATTATGCACGATGAGGATAACAACACTCCTCTGTAGCCTAAGGAATTGGAGCGCAGCAACAACAACGAGGATGATGACGATGCAATTTTACCAAGAATTAGGCAGTAAAGTAGAGGAAATTCGTTGAAAGATTTTCTCTATATTATAGTGAAGTTGATGAACGTCAACGGTCTCAACCTCAACTCAACACTCTTCACTGATCTCACCAAAAGGAGCAGGAGTACCAAATCCAAGCAGAGCATTTTCATTTCCTTCGCTCAGGTTATCTTCCGATTGCGACACTTGCCACTTTGTACACGGCATCATAATAGTAAGTATAATGATTATTGCTGGATGTCGAACAAAATTAATACACAAGTCAACTATAGTTGTAGTAGTCAAGTCAATGCAATACAATACAGACAGCTCTGTAATTTTCTCTTATATATTATTATTATTATGTTATGCACTATATTATGTGTGTTTGTATGGAGTAAACCAACAATTCAAGTCAAGTCAGTCAGCAATATACTTATAATATTCTAGTTATTATTAAGAGTAACGTTGAACGTGAGAGAGTGAGTAAATAGTAGTTAGTAGTCCGCAGGTACAGTACGATACGATGTACAGTTGACAGTAGTAGTAGTAGTATTTGTAGTAATAATATTCTTGTGTTAGATTTAGATATTATAAATCCTATAGTTTAATATACAGTCCAATAAAACAGTCACAGTCACTGGTGGTGATTTGGTGATGTGGATGTGATGTGAGTTTTCAAACAAGACGATTTGGTACTAAGGTACCTAGGTTACTTTTACTGTGAAGCAAGAGGATATATTATACGCCACTGAATAAATAATCCAGGTAGACTGTTTTCTTGTATTCCGTTGACTTTTACCTTTTTTCTTTCCAATAAATGCTCTGCAAGTGGACTGAGCTGGACTGTATTTCTATTTTCTCACTACAACACGACGTGTGGTGGCGGTGGGGTAAAAACTGGAACAATGGAACTAAATCTTCAAATGGGACTGGAGACGAGAGGAAATCAATGAATTTTCGATTTCTTCCTCTCTTCTTCCGCTAGCAGATTGCTTTGCTTTGCTCTGCTTTACGTAACTCTTCTACTGTGCTCGGCTGCGACTGAACTGATGTGATGGGAGTTTGAGTGTGACTGGAGAAGTCAGACTTGGGATAACTGGATTGGATTGGACTGGATGTGGATATGGATGTTACTGCTGCTGCTGCCGCTTTTCCTACTACTAAACTTTGGCAGGCAAACGCTGTTCAATTCAGAGTCAGAGCTTCTTGATATTAACCCACTCAAATCCTTCGCTCCACGAAGTACTACTTCTCCTGACTGACTGACTCGTCCAAATCTTATGTCGGAGACACACACACAGAAAAGTTGATGATGACGACGACGACGAAGTGCGGGGTGGATCGTTTGGCTTAGTTTAAGTATACTTTGTCCGTCCCGTTGGCTCGCTTCTTCAACGATTCTGAATTAATTTCCGATTCCTCTTTTCTGGGCTACTTTCTTTTCTTTTCCTTTCCCCCTTTCTTTAAATATTCTTCGCAGCTTTTGCCCTGAAGTGGGGTATCGTATTAGTTGGGTGTGGTGCGCCAGGGAGATCCTTCAATCAAATAGAAAAATGCAATTTTCACAAATTCAAATCAAAATAAATAAGAAATCTGTGATTGAGATTTTCTAAATACAACAGAATAAATCAACACAAAATCACTCCAGGAAAACATTTATTGACTTTTATTGGTATTGTATGTATGTATAAAATAGTGAGTTTAGAAGAACGATTGCAGCTCAGACAGAGACCAGATTGGATTCCAACTGCTAACTAACACGTTGACTGACGCACATTTATATTATTATTATTATGTATGCAGCAGCATTTGTCTCATTCGATTCTATGAATGTGGTGTAGTGTGCAGTATTTGTGTAAATGTCTGAGAAGAACGTATCACACATAAAATAAATATATGACAAAGGCAAATAGAAAACTTGAATATAGTCACCAGTCAACCGTTGAGTTCACGTTGTTAACCAAACCAATAACATACTATGTACAGAGGCGGTTTTAGGCGGGGTATTTGCCCTGGGCCGTGCAATTTTAGGGGCCTTGCTCATGTATGTGTCAATTTTTTTTATCAAAATGTATGTGATCAGACTGATCAGATGTAAAAAAAAAAATAGCTTAGAAAATCTATACCCTACTATTTAAGCCAGTACTCGTACTGCACTGATTCTTAGTGGATAGTCTTGCGGAAGGAAATTATTTCATTTAAAGCACCATCTCCTCAACCACATATAAGGTCAATATAAATGCATTCAAGTTCTCTCTAACAAAAGAAAACATTTTCGAGAGCGTTATTTTCCATGCTTCAATAGTACTCTTAACTTCGTGGTTTGTGATGTTACAGTTACATTACAACGTCAGGAACTTCTGCAATACCATTTCTTACAACTGTTTTCAATTCAAACAACTACTTTTCTTTTCCTCATCCAAACATTCGTTCTAAACGCATCAAACATCTTTAAAATATCGTATTATCTGATACATATAGGGGATATCAAGTTAGCAGATTAGAGGTTGTGAAAAATAATCTGGTTCAAATTCTTGAACCACTGCAAAAAGAGACAGATATATGTGTGCTGGCTCAAAGGTCACACAGGTCAAAGGTCAAATATTTCAAATTTAGTTATTTAGCTTAAACAATCATTCCAGCATAACAAACTTGAGCTCTTGAATTCGAATACGGCATCCATTTTCACATCTGGGTCAAACGTCTTAGAGGTCAAAGGTCAAAATTTTCCGAATTGGTTGGGAATTTAAAAAGGCATGTCAACTTATGGAATTTGACTTTTTGAGTTCGAATAAGGTATCCATTTCTAATTGTGGATGGGACGACATACAGGTCAAAGGTCAAATTCAAATTACTCCAACTTCCTTGAGTTTAGTGTCATGCAACTTCACCTCTTGAGTTCGAATACGTCATTCATTTTAAAATCAAGGTCAAACGTCATCCGAGTCAAGGTAAAATAAGTAGGATAAGAAGTGCGCATGTGAAAATGGCATATTCTGACTTAATTAAGAGATTAAGTTGTATAAGTTAGCATGGCATTTTCAGCTTAGCAGTTAAGTTAGAGTGGTATGACCTTCGACCGGTATAAGGTTTGCTCTGGATGTGAAAGTGAAGGTCATATTAGAGTCGGAAGAATAATTTTAGCTGTGAGCTTTTTTCGTACCGACGAAGTACCTCTGGGCTCTGACCTTGGCGCGACATGAGCTCGGCATTATTTTATTTATTACCTAGGTCTCTACGAAATATTACTTCACCCTGGGCCTCACAAACCCTAAAACCGCCACTGATCATGTATAAAATAGAATAGAGTCGCCTCGTCACTCCAATGCAATGTAATGTAATACGAATCCATTCTACCGTACCTACTTACACAACACAACTGGAGACAAGGAGCAGAGCAGACCAGTTAAGTTGGAGGTGGATGGGAATCACAGGAAGATAAATTATTTACCACTGCGACAGTATATTATTACATGTTAAAGTTACTTGGTTTATAAGTTACATTACTGGTGATATGATAATAACAAGAGACAACTGAAAAGTACAGAAGTATGGCATGGCATGGAATGGTATGGCAATGACAAAATGACAAGACAAGAGAAGAGATAGAGAGGTGTATTATTCATTGGTTCGAATTAATATTGTAATCTAATGTAATGAAGCCAATGCCAATAACATATGTAATATAATAAATAAATACGTTTTCTATACAGACCAAAACAGAGTAGGTATAGGTAGTAAGTAGGTAAGAAGGTAGGGTATAATATTTTAGGTATGTGTATTGTATTGACAGAGAGATAATGTAGTTAGTTAGTTGTTTGGTGGTGGTGGAAATGTTAATGAAATTAAATGGATGGGGTTCATTTCAACTTCAATAAAATGAATTCAATGGAATGAAAAATTGTTGCATTGTATTGTATTGTAGGGTTATTGGATGGAAACTTATTACTGCAACCACTACATTGCAATAGAGACGGAAGGACGCCTTGACTTGAATTCAACTGATTTGATAGTCGTTTACTGGTTTTTGTCTTGTCTTGTGTAAATATTTGATATTGAATATATTATTATGGTTGAGTATAATATAGTATGTCATTTTCGACAAATGACATGTCTCTGTGAACTGGATGTTCTGTGGTGTGTAGTAATATTTTTAACTTTACCGTCAAACGAACCATAACAAACCAACAACAGAATAAATAATGAGGTTATTAATTGAAAGTATTTATTGCAATTGTTATTCTAAACTATATGTTTAAAAATATT
>JAAXYV010000427.1:0-12434 GCA_036851875.1 Novacerus sp. FZ-2019
GTTTTGTGATTATTATATTATATTATATTACATTATTTACACAGTTTAGTGAGTCCGTTCAGATCGTTGAGTTAATTCAACCAATTGCACTTTACCTCGCACAAAAGGCAAAAGGTGAAAGAAACTTGGCAGAAGAATCTATCTCTTCTGATCTTAAGAATTTTTATTATGTAGTATATTATACTTTATGTTTCTTCTGCATGTTTTACTTTGATGTTGCCTCTGCTATTATTCTTGTTTAAGGTTCGTTCGTGCAGGTCAGAGTGGTGGTCGAAGTGGTGGTAGTTGTAGTAGTAGTAGTCTAGTGGTGGTGCAGTGGTTGTGGCTATAACTGCGGTTGCTTTAGCATGTAAATACGTACACAACGCAATGAAAATTCAAGTGCTAGAGCTAAACGCAAACAATAAATACTAAATAATCTTTGAAATAAATTGTTTTTTTTTACCCTTTGAGGATATTGGGCACTCAGGGAGCTTAATTTAGTTCAGATTTATAACATAATTCTGACTTGACTTAACTTCAAGATGGTGGTGACGTTGATTTTATGTTTGTTCTTTCAGTGGTGTGGCTTGCACATTGTTCCTTTCTTTCTTTCTTGGGGCTTTGACTGTGACTTGACTTGGCTACGAACTTTTTGATGTAAATGCTTCTTGAGAGAAGTTGAAGTCAAAGTGTATGTTTATTGTAGGTGATGATGATGATGATTCTGTTGTTCACTCACTATACACTAGTATGATCAGTTGTATGTACTCTACTGTATTCGATTGTGCAGATACTCTGACTCTGACTTGACTGAAGTTGCAGAACTGACTGACTGACTGACTGAATGTCCAATTATCATAATAATTGTGCATTGCATATGGGTTTGGTTCAGAAGACATCCTGCACTTTCATTCTCTTCACTCTTTGCTTTACTTTATTCCATGTATCCATGCAAAGACCATCCCGTTCACTTCTTCACGAACTGCAGGTATGACTACATTTCGCCTTGGCTTTTTCTATCTAAAGACTACAAGTTCAGCCTGGCCTCACGACCATTACCTATCTTGGCTCCTGTTGATTCACTGTTAAATACTTGTAGGATACCTGTTTGACAGAGCTAAGTAATTTACAGTATGACATTATAATATAAGCCGTGTGAGGTTGTGACGCTATACAGACAGATTCAAACGTTTACAACATTATTAAATGCCAACAACATTAGTTTTCTCTGTGTATGAAGGGAAGGAAAATATATATCAGACAATAATGATAATTAATTATTAAATTCAATTTAATCGGCGCGGCGTTGTGATACTACTATTAAAGGTTAAAGTTTGTTGGGAAATTGAATTATAATATAAGCCGTGTGAGGTTGTGACGCTACAGACAGATTCAAACGTTTACAACATTATTAAATGCCAACAACATTAGTTTTCTCTGTGTATGAAGGGAAGAAATTACACATCAGTCGATAATGATAATTAATTATTTAATTCAATTTAATCGGCGTTGTGATACTACTATTAAAGGTTAAAGTTTGTTGGGAATTGGGAATGCACGAAAATGCAGATGGCATAACTACACCAACTAAAAGCAGCACGATAATTTAAAAATACCAATCGTTGACAAAGTTTAAATGATTGAATTAAGAAGAATAACTTAAATCTATAATTTTGAATAGTCAACAGATTTGCGTTTTGCTTTAATAAAATTTGAATAAGAACCCCATTTCGAACTTCACACCCATTTCGACTTTCATCCCTGAATGCCCATTTTCAATTGTAATTCACGTACCTACATTTCATTAATGCATACATAATATACACATAAATTGTGGTTAGTTATTTTCATGGCATAATTTAACTTTAAAGTTTTGTTCACTCCTGCCTTAACGACAGGCACGACACACCCACACAAAACTTTCAAAGCAATTCAGTTTATTCATTTCCTTTGGGGACACAAATGACTTGAAGTTATGGTCGTCAGATTTAATTATGTACTTCCAACCCAGTCAAAGGTAAGTCAACCAATTGAAACAACAAACTTAATTCAGACCCAAATAATAAATTTTGGAAAAAGCGTGGAAAAATTACTGCACAGTTGAACATAAATATTTATGTTCAACTTGACCATTTAGTTCACGCTAATATTATTCACCTCACTTTGCGACATTCTGGACTAACCTTAAGCAAGATAAAAAGCATTTGCTGTCTGAGAAAGGTAGGCTTTTAGTACAAATTATGATTTATTTTTTCCTTTACTAATTGGTATGGTGTAATGCTGCTCACTCATACCTATCTAATCATATCTGAAGAATAATGTAGGTATATGCATTAAAAGCAAGAATTAACTCAAAGAATAAAGTGCTTACCGTAAGCTACTCAACGCGTGTATGATAGAGGGACGCATTACTCTGAAATTGATGTTCGGCCTAGGAAGATGGCTTAATGCAATATAAATATATATACCTTGATATATAATGTATATAGTAGTTTAATGTCCAGTGATATAATATTCCTGTTCTCTCATCTTTAAATGCAGCCTATCCATCAACATACTCTTAAGATTATCACCTTGATTCATTCCACTCAGACATGTATCTGCGACCAGTAAATTAATATTACAAATAATTCAGTGTCATATCATGTCATCAATTCAAAAAAAAATTAAAATCTGTCTCTTTTTCTATAAGTGTATCAAATTTCCATTGAAATCTTCATAATTTCCTTAGATGTAGTTACTTAGAGTCATCACACTTTCTGAAAAATTATCGTTTGAGAACATAATACGTAGAAACATTTGTCAGATTTAAGTTGAATGAATTTTAATCACTTGGCTTTTTTGAATTATTACCACCGCAGTCAATGAACAATTCATATATATATAAATAATACGTGCCTTACCTGGTCTTGTATTTTCTGTTCGAAGTAATATTTATTTCATCCTTTCTTCCTCGGCTAGTATGTCACAAAGTTCATTAGAATACACTATCTCATATCTAATATCTGAATAAAAAACAGAGTGAGGCCAACTTGATGGAGAATAAGCTTAATTTATACGCAGATGAGCAAGATTATTTATTACCATTTCTCCTGTAGTCTCTTGTTGTTTATGATACAATGCATTACCTGAGGATTTTGTATTCAGTATTAATAACAGTGATGTGTGCTTGAGAGTGACAAAATTTTATTACCATTGTCACCTACATTGTCACACATACAGTGAGCTAATAGCATTGACTTAAAGCTAATTCTTATATACTTCAGATTCGACCGAATTCAAGAAAATAAGTTTAGTACATTTGTGTCAATTTAAATTATTAACTTGCAACAGCAGTGTAAATTGTATCATTCAAAGTGGACATAATTTTGAAAGCTGTAGATTCAAAGAAAGAAAATACCAATGGAACAGAGTAGGTAATGTTAGTTATAAGCATTTAAATTATTGCTTTACCTTTCCCTAAAGCTTATTAGAAGTTAATACATATTCTACTTTTGTCATCAGCTCTACATAAACGCTTTCGAGTTTTTCATAAACCTACGTATTATTAAGCAGCAGGCAGTACGTGATTGGTCTTTTGTTCTGGTAAATGTGTAGAATGCTATAAAAAATCAGCTTTGCAATTAGGAGTCATTGTTTGGCAACCCCTAATTTGGCATTGATGATTCACAGTGTAATACAATTTAATTTCGTCTCACTCACCTCAAGCTCAATGTAATACACCCAAGTGTAATACGCCTATATGAAACTGAAGTTCGTAATCATATGTGATAAACTAAACTGAATCGTAACACCATAACTTACATAACCTTAGAATGCATAATATTATGATGAAGACTTTAGTTCATACACGTGTTCATTTAATAAGAAGGGAATGAAGTGTTACATTTAAGCACATGTATGAAAATGGATGAATGACTGCATGTGGGTATTAGCTGTAAATAGCCAAAGTACTTCTTTAACTACATACTTAACACCAAATAAAACTGTTTTGCATGCATTTACTCAGCAACTAACATGTTTAATTGTACGTAGGTGCAATCTACGATCCATTAGAAAGCTCTTAAAGTCTTAAGTGCCTGTAATGAACATATGTTACAGACCATTTACCTATGCTGTATAAACGTCTATAATAGTGTGAATATAGCATTGGACTCATATAACCAGCATTAGCTTTGCCTACAACAAGAGGTAGAAAGTATTCACTGCTCCTCTGTCCCCACGAATTGAGGCGCAATCGATACTTTCTACCTGTTGTTGCAGGCACAGCTGTTGCTGGCTATATGAGCTCAACGCTGTATTCACACTATTATACAAGTTTTAACAGCATGGATAAATGATTACCTACTAACTATAAGCATATACCTATGACTATGGAGAAGACTATGGCGTAAACTAAGGAAAGAAAGTGGGATTTCTGTTTAACTATGAACGTCCTACGCTATCATCCGTGTTTTAATAGTATAGTTGTAATTGCAATAATATTCTTTTTTCACAAGAAACGGTGTAATTCTTGCCTGATAATATGCTTTTGTTGTAGTTTCATGGAGTGCAGTGCAAGAATGAGAACTCAATTAAAAGTTGACATTTCTGCTCCACTGAACAAACTACACAGCAGAAACCGCAGGGATTTGCTGGAAATGTATAAAGTTTCCGTCACTTTTCTCAACAGCTCGGCATGACAAGACATAATAAATCTAATTCTTGAACAAATACAAACCCAAAGTGCATAAACATGCACGATTAAAGTTACTTTCCCTATCTTTTAGTTTAGTTTGGCATGCCTTAAAAATACATTTCTAGAGCAAATCAAAATAATTACTCATTTCAACATTTGAGGAAAGGAAAGGCGTAATGTTATTATTTGTATTTGATTTTGTTTGGTTTGTGGTCTAGCCCAGCTGTTGGTGTATAGTACACTGTGCTCGCACACACTTTATACTTTCAGTGTGATTAACTACCACTAATAAAAATGATGAATTGCTGACACAATTTGACGAAGGGGAGCTGGCTGGCTGGTTGTCTGCATAATGTGTAATATAATGACGCCGGTAATGTATTGTTATTGTTATGCTTTGTTGTGAGTGTCGGGGAATCATTTGAATGAAATTGAATATGTATATATTCTGTCTGTAGCAAAAAGAAACAAGATGTAAACAGTTGCATTTTGAATGCATGCCAAAGCAATCTTTATTTAGGGACAGGTTACAGTGCCAATTCATAGCAAATTAAGCTTTGGAATATTTGATTAAAGAATCTCGCTTAATTTATTAATTCAATAAGTTTTACGTTTAAATTTTGTGAAATAAATTTACATGCATTTGAAGTTACTCATCCTTCATAACTTTATGTCTACATCTTAAACCTCAAATAAAAGATAAACTGTATTTTAAGTACAGAAATAGTGTTTTTAATTTATTTCGTACAACATCCAGTCATTTGTTATTGCCGGATAACTCCAAATTCCATTGCCGTTTGCTCAAAACCAGGTCATGGTTAATTTCAGTCAAGTCTTGGATGGATGACAAGACAAGTAAGGTTCTTCACCGCTTCCTGACTCACCAAAATATTGAAATCACAGAACATTTGGAATAACATTGAGTAATATTTCACCTTCTTAAAACTCAACAGATTCCCATACTTAAACTATAATTTCATTTAACTCTTTTAATAGAGGTTTAACTATTTCTTTCATCTGACTTGATACTGATGCAGACTATATATACGCCAACAGATTGGTGAAATAGACTAGACTCGGTTAGGAATTAATAATTATTAAATCTCCTTGCATTGTACATCAGATTGACAGATTTAGGTGAATGCATTCTTATTCTTGATTAACATCTATAGAGCCACGCATTGCATTGTATTGTATTCCTGCAACAATCCGAATAAGCGCATTTATGTAGAAGAAATATATGTAGCGTAAGGAATGCGATATTATATTATATTATATATAATTATATACATATTATGCCTCAAGGAAATGTGAAGAAAACATGTATTTAATAAGATAAATTTAATCGACTGCATGGAGTAGTTTTTCAGAACACAGGATATTTGAAATATAAATTCATTGAAACTGAAACCTAGATCTCAGTTACATTGTATTTNAAAGGTGAAGAAAACATGTATTTAATAAGATAAATTTAATCGACTGCATGGAGTAGTTTTTCAGAACACAGGATATTTGAAATATAAATTCATTGAAACTGAAACCTAGATCTCAGTTACATTGTATTTCTTTCAGATCAATAGTGTAAATAAATACAAACAGTTTGTGTGCAATTTATTCCATCGTAGAGAGTTTGAGCGTAGATTACAATGTGGAAACATCTGCTTTGTGGAAGTTTGATAAATTGTTTATTATTTGCATTCATTAATGGAAATCCAGTTCCGGAAGATGATCAACCAAATATGCCAGAAAACGATAGCGAAAACGAAGACATAACTTGTAATTGATTAAACAAATTAATTTGTTTTTGAAATGTGCAAATAATTTCTAATATTATATATTCTTGGTTTGAAATATCAAATATACAGACGTTGGAACAAATTACAGAGATCCCAGAAAGTATTTAGTAATCGATGACATGATAATCCAGAAGGATCAAAATCGAGCTGGATTAGTTAACAATGCTTGGCCATTTGGAGTCGTACCGTACAGCATATCTGTTAATATGCGTAAGTTTCTTATTTCCGTCAATAATATTTTCTCTCTAAAATTACCTATCAAGACAATAGTATTACAAATATTTTCATATTCGTTTCAAATTTTATAGAACCACCGCAGAGAGTAATGATAAGTCAAGCAATTACTGAAATTACCTCCAAAACATGTATACAATTTCGACCAGTACGAAATGAAGATAGTTATTCACTTCTAATTCAACATGATCCTACGAATCAGGGTTGTTCATCTTTTGTAGGGTGGCAGAATAGAAAAAATCAGGTAAAATAAACAAAAGCCAATCGATACTACGCAACTTTCTTTAATCAATGATTAATATTTTATATAAATAAATATTTCACAGCCCGTCCAAATCAGTCACCTCTGCTCCAGAGGAAATGTTGTGCATGAACTCATTCACGCTTTGGGATTTTTCCATGAACAGACAAGAAATGACAGAGACACATTTGTTAAAGTAAATTATGAAAACATCCAGGCTGGTGAGAGATTTATATATTTTTTTAGTTTTTCTTAGCCTACAACTTTCGAAGTAATTATTATCACTCAACACCATTTAATAAAACTAATTTCCTTTGTCTTACAACCCACAGTATATCTACTAAGATTATTTGCTAAGCGTTAGTTTTTCATATAACTAATTTACTACTTAATGGTTTACAGGATATGAAAATAATTTCAAAAAGGAGAAAGATATGGACCCTGCACCAGAAACTACTTTCTACGGTACTCCTTACAACTATGATAGTATCATGCACTACGGTAAAAATTATTTCAGCAAAAATAAGGAGGCAACTATTGAGCCTTTGGTGAGTCAATTGTTATGAAATGCATACTAATGCAATGCATTTTAATGATTTTTTTTAACATTGAATATTTTTTGTGGAATTCAGAATAACACTGAGGCTCTAGGTCAAGGTGGAAATATTGGTCAACGAGAGCAAATGAGTTCTGGAGATATTCAAATGATTAATAATAAATATTGTAAGACCGTGAAATAAATTCATGATCACATATCATAGTCAAATCAAGTTTAGAATTTTACAAATTTTCATTCCAGGCCCAGGTGTACGAACAGGTAGTCCAGAAAGTGAAAGTGAGATAACGTCTTCTACGCCTTCGTCTGAATATGCAACAACAACAAAACCCGGTTCAAACCCAATGTGTCAATATCAACCAACTGTTCCCGGCTGTCAGAAAAACCTCAATGAGACTTCCAGCAGTCTACCTACAAAGCCCTAATTAAGAGCCTACGGTTGTTTAATATATTTTGTGAAGTTGCATTCATATTTGTCTATTTATTTCTTTGTCTATATTAATTTATAATATAATTTTATTTGCCTGTTGTAATGAACTGAATAAAAACACTATTAGATAAAACATTTCGACGGTTAGAGATGTTTAAATTAATATAATTTTTTTCAAAACAACTAACTAAGAAATTCACATTCATTCTTTGTCTTACACTTCGGGTATTTTGTTTATTACAGTTATTAAGTCAAATTCGTCTATCTTCGGTAAATGGTACCAAAGTCTGTCAGAAATTGTGATATTACAGTTGCAATTAAATATAAGTATAGGTAATACGAATTAAATTGTATTTTTATGAATTTTATTCAGTCTTGGGTCGTTTTTGTATCCATTCTTTAACCTGAGGAATCGCATTAAACGACTCCATCAGTTTCTTCAGTACAGGATAGTTTTCAACAAGGCTGATTCCTGACTTGGTTATAATGAGTGTCATAAAATGAACAAACACGATGTCAGTCCAAGTTACCGTTGATCCTACGAACCATTGTCCACCATTGGCTTCTACAATACTGCTGAATTTATTCATATACTTAGGGACTGTGACTTCGATCAACTGTGCCTTTAATTCATTCTTTTTAATTGGATCTTGTTCCACTACAAGCTGACGCCATTCTACAAATTAATAACGAATTAATTTAAATAAATTAAATGTTATTTTTGAATAAAATGTAAATTGTGAAAATACCCATTCCGAAGTCCTTAAAAGCATCTACAATTTCATCACACTTGGCTGATTCAAAGTCGTCAGAACCGGCTAAATTAAATTTGCGGGCCAGAAATCGAGTGATTGCATTTGTCTGAGCAAGTTTCTTGCCATCATATTCCAAAACGGGAATATTACCCCATGGTAATTCTGTCAAAATAAAAAATTAATATGTTCAACTCAATTGATTCCAAAATTATATATTATTGCAATTAAGTGTATAGGATTTTATATTAATTTATATTTTTATTTATATTTTTCCATTACAACTGTGTACAACATTTTAGTAAAAATTCAAACTTACACTAAATTTTGTCATTTTTATTTTAAGTATGATGAAACATCAATCGGAATCAGAGTCAGAAATTACTTTGTTTCAAGTCGTTCGTTCATAACAAACCAAATGATTTACCTCTGGCTGATTAGTTATTTAAATAAACTAAATGTTGAATTATTTCAAATTGGTCATAAAAGGAGTGATTTAATTTTTACATATCTAACACAGATTAACTACAGTATGATAACCAACTTAAAGTATTTTATAAAAGTTTTAAATGAATGTCACGGAGGAGGGATATTGATAAATAGCTATTAAATAATTAATCAAATATGATGACGTTAATGACTATTAAGTCTGTTTCTAAGTAGCCCTGTTAGTGCCTTTATTGGGAAAGAAAAGTCAATGATTTACCACGGAATATGACAAATATATATTACCAAATTATATAAAAAATCAACGTTACTAATGTTGAATTACTACACTACTAAACTGAATTTATAGACAGGATTGAATATTATTACTAAGAAGAACGTATTTTATGACCAAGTGGTAAAAGTTCATTCAAAGACCAGCAAATCAATTTCTTACTACGAATGGACGATTTGAGGGAAAGTCATTTCGGACTATGATAGGATATATATGATGTTCTTACCGGCTTTGATCTCCGGTGGCAATTTAGGATGCGTTGTTTCGTTCTTTGGAATACGATTATCTTCATACGGAACTCCAGCAATGGCAAAAATGAACCTTATAGGCTCAGCTAAGCCGGTGATATCATAATAAGTCAGCTTGTATTCCGTCATTTCTAAAACAAATATAAAAATACAATACTACTTTTTAACTACTTATATTTATTTATTGAAGTTATTTCTCTAATTAGGGAACAAAGCAACTACATTATTAAAATGAACTTCTTGTTACCTGTGGATAGGTTTATAATTCAAAGTATCTTTCAACTGTCGGTTAAATCTGGAAAAAAAAATAAGCGTTGAGATGCTTTTGAACCAAATACAGGATTTCGAATGAGCGTTCAAGTCAGAGCAGCGACTTTTAATAAGCTTCATTCAAATACGTGACGAATGAAATTTCAAGGTTTAACTTCATGTCACAGGACTAAGTGATTTGGCTCAATGTGAAAAGTAACCATGTGTATTACAGCTCTCCAATTCCCTCAGCATGCTATCAGAAACTTCTGGTAATGTAATGTATAGATAAAAATATAGGAGCAGCACACATGTATGAATCATTCCCATCATTATCATCAATGACCAGCAGATACGTATAAATATAAGGTGTTCAAAGTAAAGTAAAGTAACATTAAGCAAAAAGTTACGGATGATATACCTGTATAGTGGCAGTATAGTTTGTTCTATATAATATGTTCTGTATTATATCATTCCTCTTCAAGTGCTGTGCATCAAATCACTACCATCCTGTCTCACTGTCCATAGCTGGTATTAAGTATATAGGTGATGCACAATTCACTATATAAGTACATTGAACATTTCGGGAAATTATTTGTTCAAGGCTATTGCTGCCAATACAAATACTACATGACTAGTATAATCATACATTGAAAGTACTATGTGACCCACTCAAGCGACTTTTAGAATGATAAGGAATGTTTATTATTTATGAGCACATGAAATGTAATATGATCAAATTAAAAGGTATTTTAATATATTTAATCGATCCAAAAGTTAGAAAAATCATTGTATGTGAGTATTACACTTTTTTAAATCAATCATCTGTATAAATTTATTGTTAAAAGATTTTATTTCCCAAATACGAGAATGAAAAATTCCTGAATAAATTAATTTAAGATATACACAAATAAAAGAAAAGAAAGTGCAAATTGACATGATTTGATTTGCAGACTCTGAAAAACATCATTCTTGAGAGTAACGTTATTTTGCAATACAGGTCAGCTGATTGGTCTGGTCATGCAATAAAAGTGCAGTTGTTGGAGTTGAAAGTTTGATCTTTATCAAAGTACTGTAAGTCAGACGTATTATTATTATTATCTAATATAAATTAAATACAAGAACAACAAAATTGACTAACTTTAGATATTAGTCAGAAGCGCGTGCATTGCATTGGTACCACAATAGAATGAAAAGATAAAAGTTTGTTTTGGTGCAACACAAAACAATATTACAAGTCATCTGACTACTCCTTCATAAAACATGCAGAATTTGGAGTAAACAATGTGTCACCTGACACTGTGTTTAGAAGTTATAAAGAATTATTGAGCTTACATTTCATATTCACTTACAGATCTCTGGCACAAACATGTGATACCATACATTTCTTGCGTATCTTTGTCACGTTCCCTAAATAAATTGGATTATAGGTGTCTGATTTATTGCAAATATTATAATTCTGGTGATACAACCGAATGAATGTGTAAAATTGAATAACAAATACTTGCAAGCCTTTGCCTCGTCTGTGTCTGGATTTAACTTCTGAAACTAGTTGGTCAGTTACACTTACAAAATGCATATATCCCTAGAGGTCAGAGAATCCAATTGTATGAGATTTTAGGATTTATTTACAATTTTATGTTTAAGTTTAACGCCTTCAGGGGAGAAATATTTGAATGTAAGAGATCCATATACCAGATAAGAGATCCTACCAAATTCGGTCTCGTCCCCCAATACTGAAACTGGACGTGATTAGACAGTAGCGGTTATTCTCACTTGGTGGAAGCAATTCATTCACGTCTTTGTAATGGTCAACGTTGTCAGTGCGTACAGATCAGGCACGAAAATCTCCATCCTTATATCCTCTTTCTTTTTGTTTACAGTTTTAATCTTTAATTTTCCAGTCAATTCACGAAAGCAAAAGTTTGGAAACATTTTAGTTCTGAGTAGGTTGTATGGAAAATTGTGACTTTCAAACGTAAAACGGTTAGTTTTAAATCTTGATGAAGTTGCTATTATCACAAACTAAAAGTTTGGAAGGAATGAACAGAACAGAAATAGAAGCAATGGAAAATGCTGCTCTAGCAATGAATTAACTGATCAGATGTGATGCATATGAATTTTTCCCTATATTTTCTAGGAATCACAGACACCAGTACGGAATTATAATTTATTTATAGTAAAAAGAATTAAATGCATTTACTGCTTTAGATCATTCTAACATCCTGAATACTGCTAGCATAAAAAATAACTGATTCGGAATGAAACTTTCAAAATTATTATAATTGATTTATTCCTTTTTTTATAATACATCACATTCAAATAAGTTGTGAATGAATCAAAACATTCTCATAATATGAAATAAAGTAAATAAAATTAATGCTCAGAGGTAGGAATTTTGAAAATCTGTTTCATATTAGCTGTTTAAATCTGTCAGTTGGATTAATTCTGCTTCCTTGTAAAAATACGTGACTTGCACTCCTCTTCATGAAAAAAATCAATGACTCTCAATCATAATACATCTACCGACATTAGGCTTGGTTTGGT
>JAAXYV010000428.1:0-12434 GCA_036851875.1 Novacerus sp. FZ-2019
ACTAGTTTAGGGACACCTATACACACACAAAAACATAACTTCAATACTGTTTGGTATTATATAGTTATATAGTAGGTATATATTTGTGTACTATAATTATATTTAACTCCGTCGTAATAGTACGAACGCACCTGAAGTTGGAAGTGTCATTCTCAACAATCAAAACAATATGAATACCGCTGACCAATAAAGTATATCTTGTGTAATGCAAATTACTCATCCTACAATTTTAGTTACTGTTGTGACACCAAAAACTCTCACAGAACTTTCTTTTAATTTCAAATTTAATTTATTATTTATTTGGTTTCAGTATATTACATTAATTGACTGCTGCACAGTGTCAAGCCATCTTTTCGGTCATGTGCCTGTCGTCCCTAGGAGAAAGTTAATCACACCTCTTTCATTTACAATTTTACTGTTTTGTGTCAACTCACATAATCCTTAGATATCGGTAAAATCAAGGAATAAAAATCTATCTGCCTTGACTAAATTGACAATGTCCCGCTTTCTAAAGTGCATCATATGCAACTTATCACACCAGGCTAAGAAAAGCCAAAACCCTGAATTGTTTACCAAAGTTTTTGAAGTTTACTGTAAACTTCTAAAGATCAGACTAGAAGGATCGATGCGATGGAATTTTATTGAAGAAGGAATACCCTTTTGTGAATTTTGTGCTGCCAGTGTCGAGAAGGTATGGGATTTAAATAATAAACTTGAATCAATTGAGTCAGCCATAAGTAGTATCCTGCAGAGGACTAAGGAGAATATACTCAAAAGTGCAAATTGGCGAAGGAGAGTGGGAAATTCTGCAAACTCAGGAGACTCTGATTCGAGACGGATTTACAATTTTCAACGTCAGGCCGTTATAGGTAACAGATATTTAACAGACGAATTATTCTTGTAGTGTATTTCAAGAGTTATTATTGCTGATGTTTTTAATGATGATGAAATTTTAATATTTTTGGTTACCAGAATTTGATCCCGATGTTGAAATATTCAAGAATAGTACCATTTTTGGAGAGAATACGTTAAAATCTCAAAAACGACTAAAAAATACTTCTCGTAGAACGTCAAAAGCTAAAATACATAATTTAAACCAGAACCGTACCAGTAAGGAAAATAGAACTTTATTCTCAAGTAATAACTCCCAGGCAGACAATACCTCAAAAACCAATCTCAGTCAGGAGAACCTTAATGAACATATTTCTCTCAGCGAGGACGATGCACTAAATATGATTGATAACAACCTTGAAAGTCATAATTCATTCCAAATTCAAGTTCACGAGCCTAGTTTGGATGATACATTCATTGGCCCAGCCTTGCCAACAGATACTGAACCAGCATTGGTAGCACACCCCAAAATAGAATGTTTATCCTCTGAAATTGATCTACAAGACATTGAAGATGTGAATATATATACACAAGAGGATGATAGAGATGATTCCTCTGAAACAAGGCAGCAATTAAGTACAGCTGATGTAACGGAATTAAATATAGGAATTGGTAAAGAGACAAGGACAAGAAATTCAATTATAACATCGGATGGGAGACTGTTTTACTATGGAGTCGAATATAAATACGAAAATGGTAGTTACACTTGTGGAAAGTGCAGTGCAACAATATCTGCAAGACACAATATTTTACGACATGTCAGAAAATATTGTGGAAGTAAGTTTACACTGTTTTGTATTTAGTTGTTAATTTGTCCCGCTGTGCACAAGCCATTTTTAAGATCCGTTAGCAATACTATTGATGTTATTTGAATTTATTTAGGAACGTTATGTTATATTTTTGCTTTTTTGTAGAGCCAAGGTCCCGCCATACTGGCGCAGACACTAAGCAGAAATCTAACTTTACAGCCGTCAAGCGAAAATCTGAATCAACTAAATCCACAGCGAATCCTCAGGAGGTCAGCTTTGAGTGTGAAGTGTGCGGAGTAGCGTTCAATCGTCTAACAAATTTTCATCGCCATAAATATACTGTCCACAATATTATTCCAAACACTAAACCAAATTACATTTGCAAGTATTGTTGCAGAAGGTTTTTTATAAAAGGTAGTTACAACAAGCACATGCAATTGCATTCTGACGGGAATAATTATGCATGTAAAGATAAGAATTGCAACCGAAGTTTCGTCTGTTTACTGGAGCTGCAGAAACACAATCAAATGCCTCATCATGTAGTTAAGAAATATACTTGTAGTTATTGTGTGATGGTTTTTAAATATCCTTCTCAATTAAGAACTCACTTGTTGCAACATGCTCTTGATATTAATGAAACAGCACAGCAAGAGAATGTGATTACGTTGGCTATAGAATGTCCAGAAATGGCAGTGAATACTGGCTGCAATGATTTGAGGACAAATTGTATCGAAGAAATTACTGGCTGCAATAATTCGAGTCCACTTATGCAAGAGAATACTGTCTGCAATGATTCGAGTACATTTATCCAAGAAAATACAGTGAGCAATAATTCGAGTATGCGCAACGAAGAAAATACAGTGTGCGAAGATTTGAGTAGATACATAGAGGAAAATTCAATCTGCAATGACGTTGTAGATATTGAAGAAAATGTGCAGACTGACAAATCCGTCGTTGACAGCTTCATCACAAAACACTGGGAGTGTAATGTACCACCGGGGAGTAGAAATAAAAATTTTTGATGGTTACTTTCAATGTGGATGTTGTGGATATTCGCTGCAATATAGACACAGTATACAGCAACACATCGAATCTAATCATTTTGGTAAGAGTCATGCATGCTTTCTGCTCATATTTCGTATGCTCCCTTGAATCCGGAACAATGTGATTTATATGTAACAAAACCGTGTTTATATTTTAGTATACTAAGATTCTATAAGACAGTGTTGCAGGTGCCCAGCTACTGTCAACGTTAATTTCACTAAAACAGTTTTTAAATTATTATTAACGAAACTACCGAACAAAAACAGAGTTTTCGAAAACGACAAATTACAGAAGATTTAAGTGTATTTGTAGTTTATTTATTGCCATTTATTGCTGAAGAGATTTAGAATTCAATCTGATTGATCTCGTTTTTACTGACGTAGAAAAATATATTTGGATATATGTTTTCTGTTGCTCCGTTCTGACGTATTTAAAGGGATTTAATACTCTAGCAAGGGGAATAAAATAGACATTACGCAGGAGGACGCGCTTCAAAGGATATATTTATAATCGCATAGACATACAACTACTGTACTTGTATCGTTTTAGTTGTAGTATTTCATCTCTCAAATGGAATTGTACGTTTTTTCAGCAAATGTCGTTAGGTTTTATCGTAAAAATCTATGATGTTCAAGTCGTCATAATGTTCCGTACTCAGTTTTTAGGTGTGGGATACCATGTTTATGGCATTTATATGCTGCATTTTTAGATGTAATTTGACGTTTGAATTGATTTGCAACAATAGTACTATTCATGTCTTTTGTTCTTACTTTATTTGTTTTTGATCTTGCAGATCCCACCACTTCACATAAATGCAGGTATTGCGGCATGCCTTTCGGTCGTAGAAACGTCAGAAAAGAGCACGAAAAAAGGCACAATGGCTGCAAAAGTTATAACTATCAGTGTGACCTCTGTGAAAAGCATTTTTTGAATACAGACACTCTACTGTATCACAGAAACCAGGCCCATGGTGAAAATAATTCTAGTTTTTTATCATTTCAGTGTCGACACTGTGAAAATGTTTTTCCGACTAAAAAGTCGTGTCAGATTCACGAACGGGTTCACATATATGAACCACGTTTCAAATGTTCGAAGAAATATTGCACAGAAACTTGTTCCTCTCTATTAGATATACGAAATCATGAACTGACCTGTGACGTGAAATGAAAGCAACACTCACGCTACTGTTTGATTTAAGGCAAAGAAACTTCCATGGTAAGGGAATTAACTGAAATTGTCCTAAAACTTTCAAAAAGTAGATAGTAATGAAGCGGTTACCTCTACCATTCCTTCTCTGAGAATTAAATATTGAAACCAATTGTTAAAATCAGAGTTAAGTACAATGTGAATGTATTTACAAAGTTGTATTCTATAAGTTATAAAATAATTAACTTGAATTTAACCCAATGATTGTGAAATCAAACAAGAATAAAATGTCCTTATTTATAATAATTGTAAATATAAATGTTTAATTGTTGATTCAAGTACTCCTCTCCTGGTCTTAAAATGAACAAAAACTAACAAAATTATTTGGTTATCAACAAATGGTCCGGCATAAATACATTAAATTAGGCATGGAACATTAATCTTACGTAAAGTAAGTTTATTTAATTTTTGTTTATTTATTTATTCATTTAAAACAGAAACTAGTATGTACACAAATGTGCCTTAAGAGTAGTTTGAGATATTATGTAAGTGTCGACAAGTCCGATAGATAATATGCTGAAGTACATTATTGAGGAAAGATGAACAGAGAAGAGTTCATAAACTAATAGAATTTTCTTAGCTGATCAATTCAGAAGCTATTGCATGATTACACTATTTACCTAGTAACCTGTGTTAGCTATAACGAACGTGTTTTGGAATTGGGAATTGGAAAATGGATTTGGTGCTGCGTATGGCATAGGGATTGGATATGAAGTTAGGCAAAATATTTCTATATTTGTGATTGGTTAATAAACTAAGTTCGAATTTAATGACGGCAGAAAAATAAGAATATGAAAAGATTGTACCATCTCCGATGCCTTACCAGGTTAGTGATAAACTTCATATACAACTACAATCGTAAAAATGGATTTCAATTGATTGTTATTTATTCTTGTACAAGATTATAGCAAAATTATAATTCAGTTTCTGTTCTGATTTATGGTTAGAAAGGATAAACACACCTATTATAAAATTCAATATCAGTTGGTCCCTGCGGTGCGAAACGGTTGTCCTGCAGTGTGCAAAGCAGTATTATGATTAAGAATCCATGATTCGTTTTTTATTTTGCAACTGATTTAAA
Source organism: Novacerus sp. FZ-2019 (assembly GCA_036851875.1). Classification (NCBI taxonomy): domain Eukaryota; kingdom Metazoa; phylum Arthropoda; class Collembola; order Entomobryomorpha; family Tomoceridae; genus Novacerus; species Novacerus sp. FZ-2019. Next base: position 4,972 of record JAAXYV010000428.1, read on the forward strand.
GCACTTTTACTACCCATACACTGATATATGTGCGATGGTATCATTTGGCAAATTTGTCTGTAAAACTCGGGGAAGAAGCTTTGAAATGAGGATTCGGCATCTCCAAGAGGATTTACATATAAATAAATGCCTGTACTGAATTGCAGAACTAGGTAGGTGGATTACATGAATTCAACACATTCTGCATTCACTCTCATAATTGAAGAAATCACGTCAATATAACTTTACGCTTCGCTTTCGATGCAGTCGGATAAATAGAAGTTCTTCAGAATCCTCTGTTCACTCCAGAGAGTATAACTCTCACTCGGGTTTGTTGGCCTAGATCAGGATCGGTAGGCTTGATAAGATGAAGTCATAAAAACGTTGAATGGGTTAGTGATTGTAGTCAGTAGCATGGAGTTTTTTTTATATATACTACATCTCGGGAGGTATAAGAAATACCCAGATTTGGTTAGTAAATAGTAGTGAAACTTCCACTCCGTATAAACGTAAACGGTAGACTGCGAAGTTTTATAATAATAAAACTTTGTAGTCTGCCAATTGATCCGTATCCTAATTTCACATAAAACGCTTCACAACGAACATCCTGTCTTCCAGTCCTTTTCATCCGCATTATCTCATATCTCACCATCCCACCCCTGCAATCAGTAGACCTTATCCTATCCTTTCTTCTGTTAACTTGAACTCAAATAAAAGTTTTTGTACTAGAACTTTGTAAACCGTAGTTTGGTTTTACTGTTCGCAATGCATGACCCTACGCAAAAACCGACGTACACAAATGTATGTGTAATAAATGGTGAACCGAGAAAACAGATCTTTCTAATAGTATGTGTTGGGAAGTAGTAATTTGGCCGTCACTTACGCATATATGTATTATTCTTCCTTATCACTGTAGTATATACCTCAGATTCTTACTTACTGAAGAACTCTTATAACTTTCCAGACGGCATATAATTCGTCAGAGTAGCCTAGGACTTTCCCAAGTATTGAGATCAGTATTCAACAGTACTAGTGATTTCTACTATTCCTCAATACTTGGGAAGGTATGGTTTATAGACTATATTGACGAATTATATGCCGTCTGAGAAACATATAGAAATCATCAGTACGAACTTCATTAAAACCACATCACTGACTCTTGCGTAGTTTAAAATTTTATTTTATTCAACATCTCTCTCTGTATTATTGAGTGCGGTGCGGTGCGGATTACTGTGTAGTCTATGGCCTCTATATTTTGTTTACGAATGTACTGATCATCCTATGAATCTTGGAGTTAAACTTTGGTACAGTGGTCAACAAGCCTTATTTCTACGTATTCTAGGGTAGAGATGATTATTATAGTACATCTGAAAGCGTTGGAAACTGTCCTTTCCACTCCATACGAAATTCTCCAAGTTAAGAAAACTGAACTGTAGTTTATATACGAAGTATTACCAGAATTTTTGTACATGTTTTCTGGTTGTGATGGGTTGTATTTTACTCGACTGCTCCTTTTACAATAGACCAAGCCTGTTAACCCCTGACAATAGCTGGCATTTTTAACGACTCTGTCTATCTGGAATATTTGTTGGCCGCGACTCAGTAAAGTGGCCAAGAGGAGGCTAAATGGGCTATAGCCCAACTGGGATTTTTAACCAAGAGACTGGTAATGGCCAAGGAAAAGGAAGGGATTGAGGAAGAAGTGTAGGTCGTCCTCTGGAGGAGTTCCAGAGAAGATGAGGCACTTCTCACGCAGGTTACACTTTTATAGTACAGTGGTGAACGAAAAATTCACCTTCTCTGCCCCCTCAAGGACGCGTGTAGTCGCTTAGCTAACCCCTGATCTCTGGATACCTGGAACCATCAATAGTACTGCTTGCCGAGAATGTATAATTAATAATTACCATACACAAAGTGGATCGGCTGCGCTATCATATATACCAAATAGGTTCTTATGAACTAATTGAACTTATAAATAGTAATGGTTTTGGAACATCCGACCCTTAAATTTTATTTCCTGTCCTAGTGCCCAAACTTGTAATCATATTTTAAATCTGCAGGAAACTTAAAAGGTGTTGTAATTCACGAACATGATTGTGCTGTCATTATACAATTTACCGTTTAAACAACCGATGCATATATAAATATATCTTCGTCGCCTTATTATTAATTAGTTCTTACGAAATACTTATCTATCATTACTTATCGTAACTTTTGTACACCAAAAATGTATCCCAAATTATTAACTTGCCCCGCCATGCCTCCATCCGGCCCTGTATTTAATAGAGAAAAATATTCTAGCCCATTTGTATTTTTAGGCTGGACACCGCACTGCCGCGACACGCGACTCATTTTCGTTTTGTAAGCTGATTCAAAAGAAGCCTTCATTATTATTATTATATTATTACAACATAATACCCGCTTCAGCGGTAATTACATTATGAGAAAATAATACAGGAAATTGGGATACAAATATGCTTGTATATGCACTTTTACGAAACAGACTGATTTACAACATTATCCAAATCAAAATTCATAGTTAATGTAAATATAGATGCACCTCTTAAAGGTAGGTTAACTGCAAACTACAGAAGAAATTTTCGAAATTATAATTATAAATCACCTATTCCATATGTATTCAAACATAGTCAAGACAGTCAAGAGACCTTCCAATGCATTCTATTTTTTACCTTTTTGTTTTAGACCCGACCAACTTAAAAAAACGAATTTTTCTGTTTAAATCTTCAAACTATTGTTTGAGTCATTTTGACAGTAGCTTTGGCAGGAAATGGATTAATCAAATTATTTACGCTTTACATGTGAATTTTTGTGCAATTTAAAAACCGACCATCTTTTAGACTTTCCGTCTTTTACCGTCCATGTTAAGAGACTGGCTGTATAGCATTTGAGCACACATTTGCGAAATTCTCCTGGCCTCAGCTGTGAACATTATATTATTATCCATGTTCTTGAAAAACAGGGCTTGAATTAAGCAGAATCACCTAAAATTATTTCGAAAATTTTGGTATTTAGATTTTGAACTTCAATCTACTATTTTAGGCAATGGGATGAAATATCAGTCATGTATCTATACATGACTGATCCAATTATTATTCCTCTATAGAGGAATAATAATTGGATGTCTAATTATAGGTTTCTGGTTTCCCTAGGTTAATTTTACCCACACCTGCTAAAAATCGTACTTGGAAAACGGTAATAAACACTAGTAAAATTTACGTAATGCACTCGCCAAATAGTCCTTAAATGTTCTTCAAAACCATGTCAGACACTTGTATTGTGGTTTCGTGTAATACGTTACGATATAAAAGTTCAGAAACATACCTAGGTATTTACCTACCTACATTGAATACTCATATTACCCTCCGTTATCCCACGCGCATTAAGCTATTCTCTCAGCTATTTTCTATCGTTTAAATACAGAGCAACAAAATATTGGAATGAATTACCCTTCGAAATTAGTAGTTGTACATTTTTCCCTTTTTTCAAAAAGATCTTGTTCTCCCATCTTATGAACAGTCAAAGGATCGAAGAATTTATGAGAGTCGATGAATCTTATATTTCGAATACTGACCTGAATTTGTGTATAGATGCAGTGGTAAACAATTTTGTATGACTTAGTAACAGTTTCTTTAATTCCTTTAATTTTCTGACACTTCAATATCTAGTTTAAGTTTGACAGTATCGTTAAACCCTCGCATGTTACTAAGCAATTTAGTGTATTTAAATAATGTCTTAAGATGTTAAGTTAACATATTTCATTATACCTCGCCGACGTATTTATCTAATGTCATTTTGTAATTCAACCTTCTACTCACATGGTACTTAGCAATTTAGTGTATTTAAATAATATCTTAAGATGTTAAGTTAACATATTTCATTATACCTCGCCGACGTATTTATCTAATGTCATTTTGTAATTCAACCTTTTCATTTTTTATGTTCACAAAAAGTAATATATTGCCGAGGGATAACTACCTATTTAATAGGCTCCTTCTTGGTCAAATGTAAATAAATACAGTAAATAAATAAATATCTATATAACTATATATCACAATTCCCGAACGTAACACACGTTTCTTCCACAAATGGCTCAGACGATGTAGAAAAAGGATTCAATAAAATTGACAATCAAGTTTGTCCACGGCAACGAGAAAACGTCAAGATAAATGCTGCCAAAACATCGGAGATTGTCATGGTGATGATGAGAATGGAGGAGATGAGGAGGATACAGCGATTGGAAAGGTATCAGGTTATTCTCAGAACTATCGATATGACAAAAAATAAATTGTGCTAATTTTGTTGATTTCAACTTGATATAGCGACAATTTAATACTGTTTGCCATACCTGTTCAGTTTTTGTCAGTGGTCTTTTAACTTTTTGTCGGTATTCTCTTGACTGACGTGTTGCATGCAAGTAACTTGTGAGTGAACCTTTTTGGATGGGGGTGGTTAGTGCGACGAGAACGCAAAGAAGAGATTTTTTAGGATTTATCTACTAATATTCAAATTAAATTTCCTTAAAATTCTTTGACTAAAATAACTCTACACTCAGTCCATGCAGAATAAATTGGCCTGAAATGTAGTGTTTCTTAATATTCCGGCATATGACTACGACTGTACTAACTGAATTAAATTAAATTCAATCTTTAATTTTAAGTGAATTTAAGTTAGGGTTTCAAGTTTTCCTTCAGCTGTCAGTTTAAACAACTCTGGTATTCAAATGGACAATTAATTTCGACTCCAATTTGTTTAGATGAAATTAAAATCTCTTTGGTTCCAACTCAACTTATCATCGTCACACTTTACGCCACTCCATATTTGTGACACTAGTAGATTGTACATAGTTCGGTACACAGTTTAATAATGGTAAACATATATTATTATATATGGCTTTGAGCTTCTTTGAAGCAAGATGAAAATGTCGTCCAATGAACTACAGCTTCTACAAAATGGAATGAAACAGTGATCATTATAATGAAACATAAAGATCATTTCACAAATAATATGAAAATTATGTTAATATCACATTTACATACAAATATAACCATTTGTCAAAGAATCCAACAGACACTTAAATTTCGATTAACCAACCTATTGGGATACCATATGACCCAAAATGGGATATAAAAATGGTCTGTGAAATGCAATTTCAACATGTTGTAAGTAAGGCATTACTAAAGAGTTTTGACTTTAAAGATAAATTTCTTGGTCATAATCAGTTTACAATGTGACAGCAGAATTGTCAACGCTTCGGACATTTTATCTCTTCCTTACAATATACAGTTACTCACTACTCAGGATCACTTAATGAGCACTGAATTCAATATTAGTTAGAAAACGTTCAAAGTACAAAATGAAAAATGGTTGTGAAATCTCCAAAATGAAATATGCATTTTGAGAATACACAAAACATAAACTGCGTTTTAAAAATGCACAGACATCAAAACGGTATTTGAAAGTGATTGTCACCTTCTCACTAACTCACTAATAGGAATCTAAAAGTTCAATTCTCACAGAATCATTTTTAATATTGATATACATTTTCAACTTCGAACAAAATTTTTGGAGGCATTAAAAATTAAAAATACAAAACTTTTTCGAAGACGCTGCGAATTAAAAATGGAAATGGCTGCCATTCAAAATGGTTTTCATTACAAAGGGTTTTCCAGAGAGAATTATTTAAATTCAAAATACTTGGATCATTCTAAATGTTCAGTTTAAATGAAAGCATTTAAAATAGAGACCAAATTTGACCTGTTTTAACTATTATGTAAACCCGTAATATAAAACCCGTAAATTTGGAAATCTTGAGTGATTGAGCATTTAAAACACCGTTGGAGATACGGTATTGCTTAAAGAAACCGTCAGAAAATTAAGAATACAATAACGACTCTTATTTACTGTATCCTATTCTCAGATAACTTTTTATTTTTCATTGTTTCCATTGTGTTTGTATCCGTTAGTATTGTATATTGCGAGATTAAAAATAAATAGATTGAATGTCACTTTAAAACTTCGGAACTGATAAGTTAACAATGTATATCTTTACATTGCATTACTATATTCAGTATTGCAATAACTATAATTCTCACAATGTTTGGGATCTATGAATTCTGGACATAAACATCTCATGAGAGCGCAAGGAATATACATTGCATTACATTAGTTTGAAACTACTTGAATTTTATTCAGTCGATTATTTTGACGATATACTGTATATTTCCGACTCACTTATGTACTTTAAATTTCGTATGTGTATGTATTGAGTGCGTTTGAAGTTTGTAAAATTTGCAACGATACGCAGAATTCAAACACAATAACTATAACTATTTTATAGCACCATTAAGTTTACAAAAATGTATAATCTAATTATAGAAATATCAAATCTTCTTATTCTAACAAATATGCATAGTGCTCTCACTCTCTTATTTGTCATAAACCTAGGTCGGCGTGATAGATCGATGAATCGATTGGGACTTAAAAATCTAAAAGTGAATTATCGATCGCCACGGTCTATCTAATGGATAGATCGCCTCAGTCTTAAATATCTAATTGATAGATCGCCTTAGTGTAAATATACATCATTGTATTACATCGACAGAACATTGTTGGAATATCAATCGGCTACAAATCTCATGGGCAGGGCCTAACGCAGGATTTTTTTTGGAATGAATTTTCTCTACTTTATCCATTGTATCTAGTCCTTATTAATTACCTATTGCTATTATTTTTATTTATTCAAACAATTAAAATTGGCTTTCAGGGACATGTGATATGTCAGTCTTGAAAGATTGCCATTTTGAAAAGGTGGAGATTTTATTTGAGGAAATTCTATGCAGAAAAGGTTAAACTTTGAATATATTTAAGTTAGGAAATGTAAGTAAAAGACAAATTTCGCATGGACTAATTCCCTTGAATTTCACTATCCTCAATAGTGTTGACTCAGCCAAATCTTATCCTGGTACTCAGTCCATATAAGTTTACCTAACCTCTTACTATGGGCCAGAATTAAAATTTTGCCATTTCTAAATTGTATTACAAAGCAAGCAGGAGTAAAATTTAGCCCCAATTTCATAACCGTCAGTTGATTTAAGTTACTGATGGTCTTAACTATGAAATCCCCCATTTCGAATTAAAATTTGAAATGCAATAAATCCTTTCGTGTACATCAGATAGTGTGGGAGTTGTCCTTGGTCATTTCGCTGTACCAAGATACACTTATAATATTTCCAGTTTATATCAAATAGGAATATATTTTATCAAGGATTCTGATATTACTCAACCTCAGCATCAATTTCAATTATGGAGATGGTGACCTCCAAAACCCGGGTAACCCCGAAATATCGCGTACAATTTTGATATCACGGATTCGATACTACTCAGCCTCAACATCAATTTCACTTATAAAGGTGTTAACGTCCAAAACCCGGGTAATCCCGAAATATCGGTGAAATTTTTTTTAT
>JAAXYV010000429.1:0-12432 GCA_036851875.1 Novacerus sp. FZ-2019
TCAGTTGCTACTGTAGTTGTTTCATTTTTCTTCCTGGTATGCAGTCCACATTAATGCAGTTGTAGTAATATGCACTCATTTGAGTGAGTACAATTTTTTGTGTTGTATTTCGGCATAAATGAAAGCATACAATCCAGCTTCAAAACAACTCTCATTATTACCCACTGACAGACCACATGGGAAAAAAGCATAGTGAAAGGCAACATCTCCTTGCCAGCCAGGCGGCTGCTTTAATCTCTTATCAGTAACAGATAGTATTCTTACTGCAAGTCATTAATTAAGACTGCCTACTGCGGAGAATAATGGAGACCTGGGCTGAAAATGAATGAATGGAACAGGCCGATAGAGGTATAGCTGGTCCTCGCTATATGGTTCCTCCCCTATACTACCAATCGCTATCAAATTTAAACTCTTATAAAAACCGGTTATTACCTATACCTGAAATACAATCATCACATACTTAGTATTATTGAAGATGCCTTTTGGCCGCTATTACAAAAACGAAATAAAGTTTAGACGTATAGCCCAATGCCGTTCCAGTTTCTGTGAGCTATAAACTTTTTTATTTGACTGTAAATTCCGTATGAAATATCTATTCTGCATGCTCAGGCATCTATGCATGGCTTCATGTTCCAAACCAGATAGTAAACATGAAAATAAAAGTAGTTATACAGTGCAAGGACACTAAGCACGCAGCAGTTTCAGCAGCAATTCAAAAACTGAGGATGAAAGTATATGTAAAAGCTGAAAGGAAATAAATAAAGTATGGAAAAAGTGTGTAGGTATGTGTAGATGTGTGTGTGGGCTACTTATACTTGTATACTTCTTTTGAAATATAGATTTCTTCCGTCGACTTCAACTTTCTTTGTGTCATGAAAAAGAAATAAAATAACGTTCTTCCTATACATATAAATCCATAATGAGACTCTAAAGCTATGAGGTTGTCGTATACTTAGAAGAACTTATACATTAAAGAAGTCGAATGCTTTGGCTGCAGAATTATTTTATGATTTCATTCGTCTAGAATATACCATGCTTGTATCTGCAAGGTAAGCTCGTATAAAATTTGGAAGGAATTTATTCAATTCTACTGGAGAAGAATTGAACGGTTTCTATAAATGTATCAATATATAGGTAGGTAGTAGGTACTAGGTACTCAACAAATCTGTTGGCAGAAATAATAGTTAAACTTTTGTACTTTCGTTCAACTCTTTTCATGTGTCATATTTATACCCAAGGCGAATGTGATGAACCACGAGGTAGATATCTCGAATGTCTGAAATATTTTATACTCCACTACATATATAAATATGGCATAGGTATATATATAATATATAGGTTATATATAATATATAGGTATATATTATATATATCTACCTACTTATGACTTACTGGTCGGTTCTTCTAACTTGAAGAAAACCTCCCAGAGTGGTTCAATAGCTGAAGAAGGATACTGTAGAGAGAAACGATAGCGAGGCAATAGTACAATAATTTCTTCCTATTATTAGAGTTAGAAATCATTGTACTACTCGTCAATACGTGGGACGTTGTTGGCGTAGCTTGTGATCGCTGGTATGTACTTCGACTATTTTAGACCACTCAGAGGGTTTTTTTCCAAGTTGCGAGGACCGACCAGTAAATTATTGCTATGCACATAGAAGTAAAGTTTTAAAATGTAATAATAATATAATATTAGGCAGGGGCAGGTATGTTGGAAACTTTCACATATTCATCTTGTATTACCGCTCTGGTTGACTATATGCTGCCTGCCTACGAGCTGAGAAGGGACAGAAGTCAAAGTTGAGCTTACTACTCTGCTCACAATAATGGAAATTGATTGTCTCCTTTTGCTGAATTCCCTACTATCTGTATTCCCGAATGTTCGTACTTAGCTTGTGTTCCTTAATAGCCATCATATTCATTTCATCTCATTTCGAACATAAAAGACTCTTATAATAAGATATGCCTTAGTAAACATTACTTTCATTTTGACAAAGTTTAATACAGGATCAAGCCCTACTTTGCCCTATGTGACAAAAAGTTTTTCCTGCTTTTACTCTGCTGTACTTTCATCCTCCATCCTCTGATGTACTGTTTATCCGTATTTCATATATTCCATGGGTCGACATGTATATAGTAAATAATATTTCGTCCTTATATGAAAAAGTCTTGCCGTCACAAAAGATTTGGTCTCTTTATATCTCTCTGTGTATAGTTACTCAATGCGTACACTCTCGGAAATGAAATCTAGTCTAGTGCTTTTGACTAACTCGGTGACGAAGGCTGTTAGCACTACGTGAGATAGAAATGGAGTATAATAATATAGGAGATAAAGGTCAAATTGTGGAGTTGGTAATCTCATAAATTCATGAGTCAGAATGTCTCTCATCCAACACACTTTCACATTTCATTTCACTATTTTTCTCCAAAAAGCAAAAAAAAAAGATAAAATAGTTCACGAAGAGAAAGAGAAAGTATAAAAGATGAAAGAGGATAATGTACTATGGGATAAAATTTGATCTAAAAAGCTTGTGACTTACTATAGAGTTGGCTTTGTCTTTTTTATCTCGCCGCAGAAGACGATTTAGAGAAAAATTGAGTCTCCTCCTTGGGCTCTTTAGGCTACAAAGACGGACGCGTGTTCAAATATGAGACAATTATTTTGATGTTTTGTCTCCAGTGTGCTACACGTGTGTCTTACTGTGAATGCGAAAAAGTTGTTTTTTCTCAATAAACCTGCTACATAATTGAAGACAAAAAAGTTCTCTCTTAAACACGTATAGATACTGACAAGTTATTTTAATTTGGTCGATTTCATATGGAATAGGATAGGAAACTTGTATGGGTTTGAGGAGAAGTATAAATTTTGTCACCTTAGAAAACGTAGAAATTAGACTTGTTGACCCATATCACCGTTTTACTCCAAGATACGGTGGATCGTTAGTATTTACTTATTTACAATAAGTGTATAGGTATATACGTACATACGTACGTACCAACGTATATATACACAACGTACAAAGTTTCTATAAAGATTGCATGAATGATAATCTATAGTATAGTATAACATTACCTCCAGTCCAAACCCCAAGATGGATGGATTGCATTGGTGTGATATTCGTTCAATGAGGATAAAGAGGTCTTGGTATGCTTTGAGTCTGAATTCAGCTAACCTGTGATTTTAACTCAGCTGACTTGTTTCTACACCAGTAATTTATTTCTATACGTTTATACAAACAACACTACAAATATAAGTACACATAGATAATGTAATGATTCTCTGACACATCATGCCAGAAAGCCAGTCAGCACAAGGATATTTAAAGAAAGCAATGCCAAAGTTTGCCCGTCAAATCTACACTTGGAGTTATTTGGCTTATGGCATCCGTGAGAATTCAACCCATTCATGCTCCGAATACATAGATAATCTGAATCCGTTTATAAACCACACTATGTACCATGTACAACATTACATTGAATAGAAATAAGAATAAATACGGAATTGTGGGCTTCCTCCGTTCCTTACGTAGAATACATTGTCCCAATTGCCTAGTAGGAAATGAAATTCAGTGGTATATACATACCTACACCTATAGTGCAGCAACGGCGATGTAATTGTTTGTGGACTGATTTACTTTCATTTGCTTTGCTTTCCTTGCCGTTTCCTTGATGTTCTGTGCTGTTTGTGTTTAATGCTTAGCTTTGAAAATGTGAACTTATACTGATACCCAAAGGAAACCCTGGCCTAAACCAAACCCAAACTAAATCAACATAAGCAAGTCATGCATACAAATAACGACGGACATGAATATTCATAAGATAGTCGTTTTCATTTCATATATAGTGTGTACTGTACCAACACTACCAACTGTTCTCTTGAGAGTTTAATCTTTCTGAATTATTTTCTGTAGTGCTGCTGGGTAGAGCAAGACAGGCGATGTCAAAGTCACTATAAAAGTCACTATATATATATATATACCTACCTATATACCTATGCAGATCTGTAGGCATGTATACAGGAATTTAAAACCAAACTTGAATAAGTGATGCCATGTCAAATGGAATCTATTGAATCTAGGCACGCTATGTAATAAAATATTGACATCTTGGGTAGGTTGTTGGTAGTTATCGAATATCTCTTAACATAAATCTACTATAAAAATCTATTTTGCTACTGTAATTTCAGTGTATTGCATTTAAAAATGTATAAACATTTATGCAAAATACATACTTAGATGTATCATTTATAAACGTCTGTAGTTAATCCCTTGTTTAAAATATTTGTCGAAAATTGCACAGGGAAATGTTTAATACAGGGCCAGGGGTAAGTGTCAATGCGGGTAGTGGCAAATAAATTGAATGCCCATTGATACAGATGTGGTGTAAGAGAACTTCATCTGCTTTGTATGATTGTGATTTGTTCTGTTATTGTGTTTTGTTTTGTTCTGCGGGGTAGTGTGGGATTCACCAAGAGAGTTTAGTGAATTTAGTATTAAACCCATAGTAAAAGGCAAGTAAAAAGTCAAACTTCTAGAGTGAGATTGTTCTCTGTTTGTCTCTGTGACTCCATTTGGTTTGGTTTTCTGTGGCTTGGGTTAACTTTTGTTGAAAACTGTTTCTGCTCTACAGGAAGTGCAAGCAAGTCGAGTGTAATTAAAACTCACTGGATGCATGAAAACAGTAGAGCAAGTCAAACTTTGTTTACCGTACAAATCGGTTAGAAACCATGCAGGCAGCCAGACGATATGTATATATATATATTTATATATGTATGTATGTATTTTATATACTGTTAGAATTTATATTATATTGAGGCTTTAACTTCATGGTCAGCCAAAATGAGGCAGCCAGAATCAGACAACTTTGTAAAACTCGGTAGCGTCATGGTACATGATTTTATTTCCTCTATAGTATGTTCTAAGTAGCGATTTTAGGATATTACGGTGGATATTGCGAATATGTCTCCAGCTAGTCTCCTGCTCACTTATCTTTCTGTACAGGGCGGACGCCAGTTTTTGTCCTCAATATGTCCAAAACAGATATAGATTTATGCTCACCAAGAAAATTACGATTCGTTACAGTTCTAGTCAGAATTAATCATTTCTGTGAATTTGTACTTGGTGAAATGAAATGCATACATTAAATGGGAATTTGAAAGAAAATTAACCATGCGAGATATATCAAAATAAATATACTGGTGGGGTTTAATTTGTTAATCAAAACCATAGCCGTTTATTGTATTTACTTATGTATAGTTATTCACTAATTCATTAATCAATCCTATTACAAATGTTGTACAGGGCAGCCGAAGAGATGGCAAATATAAATCAACTACCTAATGTGTACTTCGAGTGAAAATTCCATTAACCTAATACACTTGCTTTAAACTACATTCTACCGCTGATATAATTGTATTACTTCTTCAGGCACAATCCCAAGTCAACAAATTGGTACATACCTAAAGTAAAGAACTTTCGAGTATAAACTAATATTCTTAATTCTATAAAGTGAATTTGAAGAGACGACATTAGAATAATTATTAAACGTATTTATCCGCGGTAGTTTTGTAGTAAGACAATAAGACAACTCTTTTTCTATTTGGTAGTGTACAAAACGTTGAAAAATAAAATAAAAAAAGTTCTGAAGGAAGAAGCAAGAAATTGTAGAATTCACAGGAAACTCGGTAATTATAAAAGTACGGTTGTACTAATCAACGTTACATTCAGGTATATACGTAATAGAAGTGGTTGATTAAAAATCCCCCTACAGTTAGCTTAAAGTTTATAATAGCTTAAACAGTGTAATTACTATTTATTTGCAGTAGTATACGACTACACATAATTTAATTCAGAGGTAAATAGATTCCGTTTAGTAGAAAAAGTTCCAATCTAATTAATTCCACCTTGTTGATGCAATGACTCCTACTCATTCATCTATATAATAACATTTTATTCTGTCACATACGAAGCATTGCATTCATTCACTTCCAAGGATTCTGGAATTTAAAGACTATCATCTCTACAACACCGTAGCAACATAAAATGTTTTGTTGCACTCATCCTTCTCTGAAGTTTAAAAATCTAACTTACATTTAACACTTAACAGGCCAACTCAAGAAGTGTAATGTATGCACCAGAGATCAGCAATTGAATATACACCCCCGTCCTTCCATGAATTTTGGAATCAATCAACCCGTTGCGTTCCAGTTCCATCTTACAAAATACCACACATCCATACCTTCAAAATACCGCCCGTCCTAATGCAATCCAGCGGTCATATGATAGCACGTGATGATAGTATAATGGACTGAAATAGGTATTATCATACAGAAAGGCATGAAAAAAACATTGAGTTGAAATGGACGCAGTATCCATTCAAACTGACTGGAAAATTACAGCATACTCCCCATACAAATTACACCCGTCTTTGCTAGTAAGTTTACCCACACCCACCACCCGTCCAGCTAAAAAAAACCACCCACCCAGTCCCAATTAACGTCAATATGGGCCAATGCCGATCTCTGATGTTTTCAACCTTACAGAAAAAAATATTTTGTCGGTAAACAAAACTCGTCTTTATTTAGTAAAGAAGAGTATTTATCATTCGACAATTTAAAAAACAAGTACAGATTGCAGACAAGGAAAACAGCAAATCCAGTTTTAACAATTGCTAAAGTCAAGCGAGGAACTCTGGACAATTTACAAAACAAGATATCATGTTCAAAATAACAAAACTTACTATGGCTTTCTACAATACAAATGCACTCGCACTCTACCCGACCATGAATATCCATAGGAAAATATGAATTGGAGCAATAAGTATTATCATTGCAGGTTCTTTGAAGCTTATTGAGTGCTTCCTAAGCATGTGTGCTACTATACTGCATTATACCTATGTATTTCTATTGTGAATTGAACTTTTGTTGAAAATAACATCCTTTCCTTTTCTTTGCTTTTCTTCCTTACAGTTGGTTGAACCCCCAAGGATGCACGTTGGTTGAAGCTCCATCCGGTCTAACAATAGCGCTACGAACAACTTAAAGCTCATGCTACAGTAGTACAGTGGAAGGCTAGAAGCTATAGTTCGTAGAATGACAGGAATGCTACACACGGGCCAGGAGGACAGCGTTACATAGCTCAAAAGCACGAATGACAATGGTTGACGCTATAGAACTATAAACACGGTTCCCCTAAACTCCCGTAAATCAAGAAAAGGAGATTGAAAGATATGTGGAAAAGCGAGGAAATTGAGACTTTCTTTATACGAGATGTTGCTTTCTCTGAAGTGTGTGAATTGAATGAGATTAAAGTGAATGCTTTGCTTCCCTATCCCTTACTTTGTGCACCTTTTCACCACTCTACTACATTTTCACCATGTAGGTATGATGTAGTTCAGCAATTTTGTTATTGAATATAACTATTTGCTCGGAATACTCTATAGCTAGACGAGTATACTAGCAATTGGGCTCGCTTCGCTTGCCAATGATAGTTGAGCCCACTTCACGTAAGCCTAATTCTGATACATGACATGAAAGTCCCTTTTTCACAAAGGGAGCCATCTGCACTTTTTCCTCCAGATTTTTACTGTTCTCCATCCCACTTCTACAATACCTACATTTATATAGTAATGATTTTGTCCCCGTTCTTACTATCAACTTAAAAAATATATCCTCCAAACTGAACTTTTATTGTACTGCTGTGTCCTACAATCCGAGAATCGTTACTCTTATTTTGCTTGCAGCTTATTTTCTGTAGTTTTTATATATAGCAATGGTTTTCGAACACCCATTCCTAGAAATTCCCCTTCTGTCCTAGTAGCCAAACTTTGTTTGATTTTAATGCCAATCTTAATAAGCGTGTTAAGCATGAGTAGATGGCGACTGCTACTGCAGCATTTTGGCGTCACTAGCAAGAAAAGGAACGTACGGATGCTGCTACGGCTGTGACCTTAATTGACTTGGAATCAAAATGGTTTTAACGTAAAAGTTGTGGGGAAAGGTAAACTGAGGACACGTTAACAGACGCAGACTCGATGGGTAAACTGCGGACGCGGACTTAATGGGTAAACTGCGGACACGGACGTGACTTGATATTGCGGACGCGGACCTGGACACGGACTTGATGGCATGTAAATTTCGTACGCGGACGGGACTTGATATTATGGACGCGGAGTTGATGGCTGGTAAATTGCGGACACGATCGGGACTTGATACATAATATACCACCCATCAAGTCCGCATCCGCAATAGCAAGTCCCGTTCGCGTACGCAATTTACCACCCATCAAGTATGTGTCCGTGTCCAGGTCCACGTTCGCAATATCAAGTCCGCGTCCGGACCCAGGTCCGCGTTCGTAATTTATATTCTTCAATGTACAGTTTACCCATCAAGTCCGTGTCCGCAGTTTAGCTATCTAGGTCACGTTCGCAGTTTACCCATCAAGGTCGCGTCCGTGTCCGCACTTTACCTATCAATTCCGCGTCCGCAGTTTATCCAGGCCCTAAAAGTTGTATCCTTTGTAGACCAACATTTCGATGTGCCACATGAAAATAGTTTCAGCGCACAGATACTTAACTATCCTGCAATATTGCTTGGTCACTGACTTACTTTACTGGTTGCGTGGACTTACTTTAACTCGTTCTAGTCCTCAGAAGCAAATGCCGTATACAAAATTTTCCGTTGCGCCATTGCTGAGATAAATTTGTTACAAATAGACTAACCAGTGTTTCGGCATGAAAAAAACCGATGGGCTTTTTAAGCGGTTAAAAGAGGGAAAAACGGTTTATTCCACGACCTATTAGGTGGACAAACACTGGGGGGAAACTGCCTAAAATTACATTTTACTTAAAATTTACGATTTTAGGGCACATAAATTCCAAGGATACTATTCGTGGAGAATTAAATATATGTGGTTAGGGTCATAATCTGATATTAATGAGAGAGGCTATATTTTCGTTCTACAAAAGTTCAAAAAGAAATTCAGCGTTCAGTTTGCATTGGTTTTTTTTACCCGGTTTCTTCCAGTTTTGCCCGGTTTTTTCAGTTTTTTTGCAGCCCAGTGGGTAATATCTGAAAAACCCGGACAATACGAAACACTGAGACTAACAGATGTAAGAAAAGTATTATAAAATAGATGATATTGAATAATTCCATTGCCCATGGTGGAATTAAATGTATGCATCATGTGTAGGCTTTCCGTATGATTTTAACTCAGTAGGGTAGTTGTACTGCACAACCTACGACTCTTCAGCTTCCTACTTACAAAATTCAAAGCAGTCAAGCAAGAGTTAAAGATTATAGAGTAAATGAAATTGAGAAAATTTGCCTACAGCGAAACCAGTCTAGCCAATCATGCATAAGTCTGCACTGTGTACCATACCAGAGAGAGCCAATGGTGTAGTTTATCCTATTTTGCTTCCATGCTTGCATGTAATGTGACGAAAGGAGGATGTTAGTTGATTCAATTTGATTCGAATTTTATTTCCTTGAGTGCCGCACACAACAGCGTAGGAAGTCAGTAAAGTCAACAATCAGGGAAAGTACAGCACTCACTGATTTAGAAAATAAATAAAATAAAACGGGAGCTGAAATACTTTGAAAATACATTCATTATTCAAAAATACGATTCAATTTTATACATCTACAGAATTTTCAAGGCATTTGAACTCCTTTTTTTGTTGCAATGCATACATGCTTCGTTTCACTTGCTTAAATTCAAAACCTAACTACATGTTTGATTAAGCTTCTAAGGATAGTGTTTGGTTCTGGTTTCAAGAGGATTTTCAACAAAATCAAACCAGAGAGTACACTTCCTTTTCATCCGAATTCACTTCAGCTGACTCAGTTCAGTTTAATTCAGTACAGCACTACATTTCTGGCTGCCTGGAGATGAAGGACCATTTGAGCAACTGTGTTGAGTATACACAGAGTCAAGTTAGTTCAATGTTCAACAGTAAATATATTCAGTTCAGTTCGTTTTCATATTGGAGGCTATGACTGGTTTTCTCATTTTATCTCATACCATGCATCCCTCACAACGGAGTAGCATCAATTTTCCGGCTTCTTTCCAATATACCATATCATTCTTCCTTGCTTGCCTTTGTTGTGAAAGACGGAGTTTTACAGGCCGTCGGCACAGATGCCCTTTACGACTAAAATTTATGTTTCCTAAAGATAATTTTGACGCATCAAGGACATGACATGACACTTCTGCCGAATGGATTTACTTTATGACTTTCGCATCTGACGCTTTAAATCTCAATACGGATTTTACGCTCACACGTGTTTCTTTCTCCACACTAACAACCTTCACCTTCCCTTTAAGCCAAGGTTGAGAAGCCTTAATGTTTCCACTTGCCGGTTTCCTCTTATACTTGCATGACTCTCTGACTCATGTTCTTCATACAACTTCCCAACAGAATGCATAGGAGTAATGAAAACGGAGACAAGTTGTAATGTAAAAAAGATTTTAGTTTTAGTTTTCCTGGCTCAGATAATATCAATAGGTAAATACACCTACATGCATATGCAATGAATTACTTCATTCCAGCATACATATACATGACGCTGTTGAATCAACAAAAATTTCGCCTTATTCCTCTTACTCGCAAACTACACGGCCCAATTTTCAGAGAGAAAAAAGTAATGCATTGTAAAGTTAGAGAAAGGTAAGGAAAGGAAGGGAAAAGGAGTGCGGAAGAAGGATGATGTGTTGCATTAAATTACATCTAAAGCCTTTGCCTACCAAGTGAACTGAACTTGTCAACTTGAGAAGAGGATGACGGAGAGGAAAATAGAAGAGTGTGTCAACATCCTCTATATTCCACGCACAGTTGACATGAGGCGACGACGGTATCAAGCCTTGCCTATACATATATATACATACGTGTGTAGAAAGGGAAGAGGGAGGAATCGTTTGCACAAGATTTTAGCTAGTTGAAGTGATAAGAACATTTCAACGGTGGCAGGTTGAGGCAGTGAAGTGAATGGAAGCAGAAATGTAAATTTTTTAAATCTACTTGAAAAAGAAATAGATTTAAAAGCGCATTTCAGTTTTAAAGCACTACTTAAAATTCAAATGGAAAGTCCAGATAAAGTAACAGAGAGAGAGAGAGAGAGAGAGGAGGATGCAATAAAAGCATGTCGTAAAATCCTAGTAGTATGCTGCGAAAAGATACTGAAAGCACGAGCTCCGCAGTCCAACTGACAACCGAAAGCTCCAACGCCACCAAACTTCTAACCCATAACCTAAAAGAAGCTGTAGCTCAAATGATAAAAGCTGTTTTGCTTTCCGTGGTTGTGCTTTCTTTTTCTCTGAGGGAAAAGTTTGCAGTACTTTAACTCTATCAAATTGAAGTCAAGCTAAGCTATGATAAAGCTTAGATGGATTTCATTTCACTCACTTATATTAATATAAACGCACAGCAAAGAAAATAAAGCTGCTCCGCAACGAAGTAGAATGTCAATTAATATAAGAAATAGATCAGACCAACTGGGACAGGATGCACAATCGCATACGCTCACCTAAAGGTAAGGTATTAAACGGAAAGTCAAGTTAGCAGTATACTCTTGTTAGTTGTAAATAATCGTTAAGTAAAGTGAATGAGAATTATCACTGCACTTTACTGTTTATCTCTCCACTCGCATTTTTAGATGGAGGTTGTAACTGCTCTGTACTGCATCAAGTCAAGGTCTTGTTTTTCCTTTTCTGCTACAGATTTGAAATGTGCACATATGACTCTTTAGCAAAAATTATGTGCAATAAAAGTTGTACGTGCAGTTTTTAAAAGTACTGTAACTATTACTATAAAGCATTGGAATCTAGCATGGCAAAATATCCTTGTAATAACAGCGTGGGTCAGAGTAATTTAAAATATAGCGTTTACGGAATTTTAGGTTTCTGAGATATCTAGTTTTATTTTCGTTACAGAGTCTACAAATTAAAGTACAGTTTTGTATTTCAATTACTGTCGGGCTGATACCCGACCCGTGGGGTAGACCCGCGTTCTTATAGTAACTGTAAGTAAGAGCGATGAAAATTATGAGGGTCACTCACTATTTACTCAATTGAATTATAATAGGTTGCCCTAATAACCTCACAAAGAGGATGGTAACTGAATGTGTGAAAAAAAATAATAATTTACAGTTGTGAATACAGCCGCTTGATGTTTTGTTGCATAAGTACTTTTCATAGAGCAATATCTGCGAAAATCAATGCAATGCAATGATGGCTTAATAGGCTCATTAATTTCTGTGACTATTTGTATGAGATTGTAACTGCACTAAGTGCCATATCGTCGACCTAATTTTCTATTAACACAAATTAAATCACAGTCGGAATGTAATTGTGTCAAATCAATTTCATTTTGGAATGTAATGAAGACAAGTCATTGATAAAATGAATGGACTTCGTCTTCTTTACATTCCGACATGAA
>JAAXYV010000430.1:0-12429 GCA_036851875.1 Novacerus sp. FZ-2019
ACAAGCCTGATTTCTATTTATTCTAAGGTAGAAACCATTATACTTCACCTCAATCCCCTGCAAATTTTCCTATTCCATTCCATACCAAATTCACCACTTTAAAGAAACTGTTCAGTCCTCAATACGAAATACAATGATTAATTCATAGGATCTCTCTTTATATTAATTACGCATTAATCATGTAATCATCTTTATGTCTTTAATTTTATGTATGTTTACTGCTATGTCAATATCAGGGTTGATTACTAATTATCATTTCACTAGTCATTTCAATCATGTGTAAGTATTGTTAACATGTATTTGTGTCATGTCACACCCACACCTTCTATGTGTACACTAAAACACACATTGCTCTGAGATTGCTTTTTTGGTATAAATAATTCGATTAGTTGATCGTATATGCTAATACCACAATTTGCTCATATATTCCCTCTTTTAATTAACAGTCTGTTGAATATAAACAGAACCTAAGTTTATTACTCACTGTCACTTTTGTATTGTTCCTCTAATCAACATTGCCAATATTTTGAACATGTTATCTACTGTGTACGATAATTCCTATATAATATTTGCATAGGCACACTCTTTCGTGGATTATTCTAGTAGGAAACACTCAAAACAACAGAAACTGCCTAAGAGATGTCTACAGAAATCACACACTATTAAACAATCTCATTTTTCGATTACACCTTGCTTTTGCTTCTAGCGCTTTATGAGAATGGAAGATAATTAAATATGTGTGAACTTTTATATTTAATAGAGAATAAAATCTACCTAACATGTTCATTTAAATAACCCCTATTTCAATTTCGCTTTAAACCTTTTAATTGAATTTAGAATTTTGATCTCGGGAAAATAAGCATTATTCTAGAGTTAGAAAATTATCAGCGTGTATTCGTGAAGGATTCGATTGTTTTAAAAGTGAAGTAGATGTGAAATTTAATTCTCATTAAGTGTACTAGTTCCAAAATACACAATATACATTATATACATTTTACTTCTATTCTACCTGATATATTTCAAGATGGTTTACTGATTTACTGAATACCAGAAATCGATTTCTTCGTGCCAAAAATGGTAACCAACTGGGTGTGTTCCGTACACCGCCTCTAACTACCCGTCAGGGTGCACAGAGAATGATTGGCCGGGTAAGAGTTAACTAATTCGAATGAACAAACAAAACATGAATAAACCCGAAGTTCTTAGTTGGTAGGTATTGAAGATTTATTCTGCTTCTATTTATTGGTTTGACTTGCTCTCATGAGCAAGAGGAATGAACTGAAGTTTCAACTTTCAAGCAACTACAAATCTTCTACCACAATATTAACGGTCCTAAGGAAGGTCAGAATTAACAAAGGAAATGGCCAACTTTAATCATTATCTTCTTAGCCTAGCGTAGATCTGCATATGATTATAAAATACAATGAGATAAGATAGTTCGACACAACTTGTAACAAAGAAATTTCCGCAATCTTTTCCTGCCTGAAACAGAATATATTTGGTTTTACGGGCTACTTCGCTAAACTCTAAGGTTAACAGCGACTGAATTTGAACAGAAATATGACGGACTTTTAAATATCACTCTGTCCGGAGCAGGGCGATATTTAAACGCTTATTAGACATTTATTAAGATAATTCGTTCAATTACGAGACACAACAAGGCAATTACGTTCACACAAATGTTTGTGCTTACACAAATGAAATATTTAAAATTTATGTTAATATTTTTTCTTTTCGAGATCGAATTCTGCCAATGGTAGATTGTCCCAAAATTTCACATGATAATCAAATGAGTGCCTCCAAAACTGTGTTGTTTTATCGATTCTGTAAAATGTAATTGGTTGCTTGTTAGCTTCAACAGGCGTCCAAGAATTTTGAGTACACCATGTATCTTTAGGTTTCCTGAATATAAATATGTATTTTTTACTCTTCTGACCAATAATATTTGAAAACATTTTATCTTAAATCATGACAGAATAATGATATTAGTTACCCCGTTTTGACAAAGGAAGTCCATAGCTTTACAAATTTACTTGAAAAATCTCCATCAGGAGTACCCTTTATAAGTTCACTTGATCCAGTACTAGAGTTGAACAAATATTGTATTTCGTCATGATGCGTAACACCTGCGTCTGAAAGTAAAATTTTTACATCATTTGTAATAAATGTAACAAGAGGAACGTAAAATAGATGAAATAAATTCGCTTAAGCGGTCAAACCATAAACATCAGATATTCCATTAAAATAATTGTTGTAACTGAAATTTCCTTTGTATGTAAACACATAGGCATATATGGGGCTGTATTCTGACTGAAGATAAATTGTTCGAATTATCCCTTGCAAGAAAATGCGATCAGTTAGCATATTGCTGTAAATATCCAAAGTTTCTGAACCAATCTCCTGATCACCAAAGTAGGTCTTGAAAATTTCGTTGGAGATGGAATATTTATTGGTAAAAGTGCCGCCCGTGATCTCATAATAGAGGTGAATTGGGGCATAAAAGTTCCAACGATCATTGAAGTCAGCTGCCACAGATGCATTGTGAACAACTATTTGTATTTTTTGTAAAACAGCACAATGATTACTAATATATTAATGTGTACCTACTTCAAATACATTGTAGTGAATTTACTTCGTGTGGTGAATAATGTGCCTTCGTTTATATTAAATCCTATAATCCATGGTTTTTTATTTACTTGACCGGAACTTAAAAGTCTGTGTGGAGTTACGTGTGGAAACACTGATGCATTCGAAGTGGATTGAGTTTCCACAACTGGAGAGAACAGAATTTGTTGACCGGTAAGTTTATCTCCATCTATCTGTATATTGTCTCAAGCATTATTTATTTCAGTTGTTTTCAGACTACAAGATTGGCTAGCTTAGTTATTAATTAGCCTACTGGTAATTGTGTCTGAGCTTTGACAATGTCTTGGAAGTTTTTCGATTTAAGACAGTCCACAAGTGCCCTTGGGCTTTCTATACTGCATTCAAGAACTTGCCCCAACTGTTTTGCAACATTATAAGGATCTCTCTGTAACGCATTACGGCATAGAGCTGCACCGCTTTCTGAAATTGCATACTGAAACAGATCTACAAATAAAAGTTTTATAACTTGTAAATTAATATGGATATCTATTATTTTCGAATTCTTTCGAACTATTAGCCTGCGCTTATTGGAGACAACATGTGATACGCCACTAGGACACCACCTGCACTTCCCCCAACTATTGTAACTTTGTTGGGATCTCCTCCAAAACCACTTATATTGTCCTTAATCCACCTCAATGCCATGACTGTATCCTTAAATCCAATGTTTCCAGGTACTTGAGAATCATCCGTGTATAAGAACCCTAATTGAGGAGGAAATTTCATATTTTATTTTGTTATTGTCACTGCCGGAATAATTCCTGCGGAATGTAATCGAAAGTAGATCCGTATTACCCAAAGCTCCAATTCGATAATTAATTGTAACCAAGATTACATTTTCATCCATAATATATTTGGCTTCATAATACTGACCCGCACCCCGAATAAAACTGCCACCATGAATAGGTATATACCATCACTGGAAGTTGACCTTGAAGCTAAAAAAATGACGAAAGAATCGAAAATTATAAAAGCCGGTATCAACTATGTGAGTGCTCATACATATGATTTACTGCACTATCCATTTCATGACATAGAAGTTGTATAGTAGTGTTCTATTATATAGCGGTGGAATATAGCGAGCTTCTGCTCACTATATTCCACTATACTCAATTACTACATGGTCGGTAGTGCGAGTCAGCGACAAATGTTTGTTATTATTAAGACAATTAGACAAGGTATTTCTGGGATTCTTAAAGTTTTATTTTCTCAGAAATGGCAACATGTCTGGGACGTGTAGTTAAAGATGCGAGAATTTCAGACATAACTCGTCCAATTATTTTAATAATAATAAGCATTTTTTGCTGACTCACACTCACACTACCGACCGTGTATTAATTCAGTGTAGCAGAAGCTCGCTATGTTTCACCGACGCTAATAGAACACTACTATATAACGTCGATGTTATGGAATAGATAGTGAAATATTTTACTTACTTTTGGAGAGTATACATTTAAATACAAACAATCTTCCTCCCCTATTAACTGTTTATCCATTACAGTTAGTTGTGGGCACACGGATCCAAAATTCTTGGCCTCCAAAATACCATTCCAATTTTTTGGAGGTCTTCCTTCCTGAGAAAATGCATTCTAATTGGTTGCTTGGTTATACACAAAACGTTATAAATCTTACAGAATTTAAATTACCTTAAATCGTTTTGGTGGTCGTGCATACCGAATGCCAAGAAATCCAAAATATATTCTACCATTACGAGAAGTTCCTTCAATTCCTGCTAAGCTGCCGTATATTGTTTCAGCAGTAATATTCACTTTTTCAGTACAAGCCGCTGTAATGCCATCATGGATATGCCTCCTATCCAATAATCTATTTTATGAATTTTAGTGCTTAGAGACAGACTGATCTTGGGCGCAACAGTAGAACTAACGACCAAATCTCCATAGTCACTTAAAAGTTTTCATACCCGTTGTATTCTGAACAACTTTGTTGTGGCAAATGTTCGGGTTGACAGTTAATCCTGTTGCAGTCCGTGCAATTTGTTAAAATAATCTCGAGCACTAATAGCAATAGTACAGTCCTCATTATTTGCTATGAATTTTATCAACTAGGTGCGTTTCTAAAATTCAAGCTGAATCAGTTCAAACGCACTTTATTTGTCAGTGCTCTCAAACATAATTTGGACCACACAAATAAGTGTTTGCGCACAAATATGTATTTTTTTCTTCCTTTGACCGTAATTTTAAGCCGTACCGAAATTAGCAGCCCATTATCCATTGTGCATTATTTTATCGCCGGTGATTACTTTTGGATGTGGAATGATTTGTGCATACTTATACAGCAAGCACCGTTTATTGAGGGCGTGAATTATTCACAGGTTGAACGTATATGGAAATAGACTTACGGACTCTGGTAAATAAATACATTTATTTGTATACTTCAGAATTGACGGTTTAAATGAATAGAAAGGATGCATTCAAAATTAATCCACTTGGCTGGCATACCTACTAAGTCATTGTGAGACTGCTTACAACCTTTTGTTTTAAGTGCAAACCAGATTTCGGTCAATTCGTCAACCGTTTTTTGTTCTGAAAATTAGTCGCAGAAGCTACTTTCGTCGAACCACATGAGAGATGAGATCTTCTGGTAGCAACGACGTAAGGTCTTGTGGTAAGAACTGTGCTCGTATATAAAGCCTTTTGGTGAGAGAAATCAAAGGTCGTCAAAAATTGAAATTGGAATGAAACTAATCGAAATTAATCGTCATAATTATTTCTGCTGTCATTTCCTACATACATATTATAAGAGCATAATAAACGTTATAAATATTTGTTAGTCTGTCAATGTTATCAAGTACAATTGCCTTCTATTGTCAAGTCTTTCTGTACCTACCGGCTCTAAGTACTAGGATTCATATATTATCATTAATGCTCTACCACAACTTAAATGCATAGGCTTAATTATAAACTCAGGACTGAAATGGACAAATCATGTTGACAATATTTTCAAAAACGCAATGATACGCTGTGGTCGATTTACCCGCAGCATTGCAACCGTTACTACCAATAAGTGTAATAAATAGGAAGTTTACAATTAATGTATTCGTTTTACCCATTATTCGACATATGGCAATCACTTGGTGTACCGCTAGTAAATCTGAATTAAATGGCGTATACTATTATATAATCAAAAGGGCAAGCCGGATGTATTAGGATAGGATGCATAATTGACTATCGATTGAAGTCACTAAAGAGTTGAAATGGGTATTTATTACATAAATTTGAATTAGCAAAAATGCCATTCAGTATTATAAATGGCGTATGTCTTTCTCATTTCATTTATTATCTATAGATGTACAGGGTAGCAATGAAAGAGTTACTAGAAATATTGTGTATCTGTGCCCAAGTGAGTTCGTTCTATGAATTCATGTTCCAAGCCACAAACACATGACTGCATCTAACCTGACTGTGTCCGTGGCTGTGACTATGACAGCATATTAAAATTTAAGCAATTAACCCTTAAGTATTTGCTGGTACAAAACATGATATTATTAAACATACAGAGAAATTAACTCAATGCTGAGTAGCACATGTGTAGATTAAGAATGTCATATTAATACTACATAATAATATGCCTATTGATAGTGAAGTATGAGTTCTAGGGTGGGCGTTAGAAATGGAGTTTTGATTTATTAACGTAGCACCCCGCCAATTTGCTCCGGTTTATGAAGAAAAAAATGGGTAACATTTTTATCCCATATAGTGAACATTAGAGGGTGTCGCCGGTCAATTCAAGTGAACTATGGGAATAGGCATGTAAAACGTATATCAAAACTCAACACGTGAGCGGGACCCCTCAATATGCTACAATGGTACAGAATATTTTAATTAAGTTTCTTCTAATTGTATGAAACACCTTCAGGGGGTGTACCTTTGGAATTTTTTGAATCAATTCTTTTAGGCTGTGTATGAATAACTTGTTTAGATTTATTTAATGTCAATGTTCCATATGATGTTGTGGAATTATTACTTATACATGTATCTCTTAATAAGAGATATCTGATGTCGTCTAATTTCATGCGATATTTAGTAACCTCATGAGGGATTTTCCTATAAAAATAAATAAATAAACAAATGCAACACCGATTACAAGTGTTAACATCATTGGGGACAACCATTTTTTGTATGACGACATTAATAAACTAAATTAGGTTCATAAATATAACTCTATTAATAAATAATAAAAAGATTGATTCTAATTTCGATTTAAAATTACATAAATTTCTCATTAATATCTCAGTTCTCATTAATGTTCTACTTTGTATATTAACATTAATTAACTGTTGTTGGAACTAAAACAACTATTCTTGTTAGACAAGATTTAAGCAGAAACAAGGTATTTTTATTCATTTGTCTCCTGAGCCACACACATTCACAGTTGTCCTAAAGTATGCCTTAATGTTATCTCTATCTTTATTCTCACGAACGTTTTTCCTCTGTCCAGACTGATGTAACTACTGTCTTCGTCGGCCTGGTTATATCGCATGTCTGCAGTCAGAATTTTACCTACAACTTAGTTCAGTTCTGTTCGTAGTAGCGACATATAGCGCCACAAACCGGGGTGAGATTTTAAACTGCTGAATTAGGTAATACAAATATCAGACGTCATTTCTTGTCTCCTGAAAAGTCAAAAGTTGAGCAGTGATATTGGTATACTTTGATTTACAAACAACTCTTACTTTTCTCAACACCCGTTTGCACGGGTGTTAAGAAATGTATCCTGAAAAACTTCTTCATATCTTACAGTTACTTAAAAGTTCATAGTACTATCAATATTAGTGTTTAGCAATAATCTGCATTTTAACCATGTCGTGTTAGTACTGCTATCATACGAATTTGTGTCATAGGAGTACCTAAATTTTTGTGTAAACTAATTTCTTCGTATTCGTTAATCTTGTATTGAAGTTCTTTTATACGATTAAAACAATTCTAGCAGTTCATGTATACACCACAATTTACTCATTTGTTCTTCCTTTTAATTAACAGTTCGCTGTTTATAAGTATACCCTGATTTGTTACTCACTAACATTTGTGTAATTTTTCTAATCAATTTTACCATTATTTGGAACACATTTGGTTGACACTAATTCCTTAATATTTATATACTCACGCACACTTTCATTACATCGTTTGGTAGTAAATACTGTCAAATGAAAAGATAAATGTATGAGGATATAGTTAGGCCAAATTGAATGAAATAAAATGAATTACTTTTATTATTAACCCTGTTTAGGTTACCGCTTTAGGAAATTGTACAACAAGCGAGCATGTTCCTTTAATGATTTCAATGAAAAATGTAAACAAAATTTAATGCATACATATTATTATTAAAAAATAGTTTTCGTTTAAACTTGAAAATTGAATTAAAAACTTTGGAACTTCTTAGTTCAAAAAAATAAATACTATTTTAAAAACGGCAAATATGCATCTTTAAAGAGTTCGGTTACATAGCGTCTATGAAGTCAGACCAACGTAACCAAACTCATAATCTTCGATAAAACTTACCTTTACAGTTGACCAAACAGACTCAAAATTTTACAATGCGTAATTCATACACTGCAGACACCATGCTCATCGTAATAAACCATCCAGTTCTTGTAAACAAATTGGATTTTATTTTTGTCAAAAATATTTGTTGACTTATTGATGATACAAAAATATCTTAAGATAATTGAAAAAGTCCTTGACTACTGTAGTTTATTGTTATGTTCTCTTGCAGTAATATACTACTTGCAACCTGAAAAATCAGTAGATTGATTAGTAATACATAAACTGGCTTCCAGGATTCACAACATTAAAAACCCTGTGAGATATATGATTTAGACCTATATGATTTTGATTAGTCTACATCAAGGAATAGTTCTGGGTGTGAAAGGATATTACAGTTGCTTTAAAATCCAGCCTGGTTTTCGTATTCTGCTAAATGCAGATCATTCCAAAATTTTGCACGTTGATCGAATGTTTCTTTTGTAAACATTGGTGTTTTATCCAGTCGAAAAAACTTAATTGGATTCTTGTGAGGTTCAACTTGGGTCCATGGATTTGAAGGATTCGACGGTTTGCTAAATAGACATATTCATCAAATACTCAAATCAAAGTTGAATAACAGTTTCAAACACACTTTATGGTCTTAACTGTGACAGGTATAATATGTGATATTACCCTGCTGTGGCAAAAGATGTCCATAGTTTAACAAGTTTAATTGAAAAATCGCCATCCGGAGTACCTTTCTCGAGTTCATTTGATCCATAAGTCGAGTTGAACAAATATTGCAATTCATCAAAATGAGCTACTCCTGCCGTTAGAAATGAACGAACATTTACCATATGAATTGCAAATACAATGTAAGATTAAAAAATATTAAGGGTATCAAACCATAAACATCGTTCACTCCATAAAATAAATTGCTAAAACTGAAGTTTCCTTTGTATGCCATATCTCATCACGTAAGCAAAAACAGGACTGTAAGCGGACTGAATAGAAATTGATCGAATTACTCCTTCAATAAAATATCTGTCCGTGATCATGTCGGTGTAATTTGGCCAGGTTTTTAGACTAATCTCCTGGTCCCCAAAGTATTTCTTGAGAACATCGTATGAAATCGAGTATTTGTTGGCACTAGTGCCTCCGGAGTAGACGTAATCTAATAGATTCGGCGCATTGACGTACCAATTATCGTTTAAATCAGCTAATATAGTTTCATTGTGAACAACTAAAATAAAAAACAAATAACATTCAATGAATTAAAATGTAAATTATTAAAAACAGCTTTTTACCACATACTATTTGTATTTAAAAAAATTCCTTCATCGTAATTAAATCCTATAATCCACGGTTTCTTATGGCCACGTCCAGATATCATTATTTTGTATGGAGGCTCAGATAAATACACTGGTTCTGGAGAAGAGGTTTGGTTTTCCACAACTGGAACGAATATAACTGAAGCTGTCAAGGTAAGTGCGGGCTGTATTTCGATCCAAGCTTTGTGGAATTAAGTAATTCTTTAAGTAACTGTAAAGTTTGTTTGGTACCTATCTTACTTTTAGAGTTAATTCAGAGTTGATAATAGCACTAACACTTTTACGTTTGAGACACATGACAAGTGCAGTTGTATTTGACGTACTACATTTAAGAGATTTTCCAAGGAGTTTTGCATTTCCCGCAGGATCTTTTTGAATAATGAAAGGCATAACAGCTGCACCACTTTCTGATATTGCATACTGAAATAAATCTATATAAAAATACCTATGTATTATATCAGGTAGTCTACTACTACTTCATTACTAATATTACTCTGCCGATTTATCTCACCCTTTGTCATCGGAGATACCATGTGAAGAGCCACCATAACACTTCCAGCACTCTCTCCAAATATTGTGACCTTGTTGGGATTTCCTCCAAAGCAATGAATGTTTTCTTTAATCCACTTCAATGCCCGTACACAATCCTTCATTGCAAGGTTTCCTGGTACTTGAGAATCTCCAGTGGATAGGAATCCTGTTAGAAGAAGTTTAACCACCCTAAAAATGTTGTTGCATTTATAATAGTGATACTGACCGAATTACCGAGAGAGCCAAGTCGATAGTTAATTGTAACCAAAACAACATCTTCATCCATAAAATACTTGGCTTCGTATTTCTGACCGCTTCCCCAAATAAAACCACCACCATGTATCCACATCATCACTGGGAGTTTACTATTAAGCTAAACATAAAAAAAATATTCTTACTATAATTTGACGATTAATCTCATTGCTCCCATATACTGTAACGTCAAGTACCATAGCAACACCATGCATAGCCCCTTGATCGTCATGTTGATATTCATATGCAATGCTTATTGATTTAATTAACTCACATTTGGGGTGTACACATTTAAAAACAAGCAATCTTCCTTTCCTACAAACTGTCCCTCAGGAACAGATATTTGTGGACACAGGGATCCAAAATTCTTGGCATCCACAATACCACTCCATCGCTTTGGAGGACGGGCGATCTACAATTTCTCATTGCCATTAACACAATTCGTTTGTTGACTACATGTTGACAAATTGCTGTAATTTTGTTTACATTACCCACCTCAAATCGTTTAGGAGGTCGTGCATAGCGAACACCCAGAAACCCATAATATTTTCTTCCGTTTCGAGATGTTCTCTCAACTCCTGCCAAGGTGCCGTATGCTGTCACAGTTGTAATATTCACGACGTCAATTCGTTCCCCTAAGAGATATGGTATAGAATCGGGATTAATGAAATAAATTAGAATATTTTTTAATTTCAATTGACATTCACCTGGTACGCAACAGTAGAATCGGTGACCCTTGGTGCAGATTTTACTGTCTTTTTCGTATCGATTGTATTTTGAACATCCTGATTGTGGATGATCATCGAGCTGACAGCCACTCCAAAAACAATCTTCACAAAGGGTTGAAGTTATCCAAAACGCTAGCAGTAATATCGGAGTCTTCATTTCTCACCTGAGGTTTTGAATGCCACTAAGTGTCTTCAATTACAGGAAAAGCAATAGGAAGGAACTACACTGCTTAGATTTAACTAAGGTGTATTGTTTAGTATCAAGAATATATATGCTTTTTTTTATAATTGAGTTTGATATTGGAAGAATGGGGGTATTGATCTAGACGATTTAAGCATCATTTTTTCATCAGTATTCAAATACTTTCTACTGACCTAAATATGAAATTGTTATTAATCTGATTCTCATAACTACACGTGGCTGATTTAGAGACAATTCTTTGCAAATTTGCAAATATTAAGGATTAATCCAACATTGCGTTTACACACAATTGTAGGTTTGACAGATTTGGTAGTGGAGTACTATGATGATTAGTACGTCTACTGTATTATTTATTATATGCGATCTGTTTCTGGCATAACTTATACAGTACAGCAGGTGGTACAGTGAAGTTCTTCCAAATTAGTAAATGGAAGACAAAAAAACCACATTTAGTAATGAATACAATGGATTTTAAGCAGACAAAATTAGGGTAGGTTAGGTTATGTTGAGCTACGTAATGTTAGGGGTTATGTTAGGTTAGGTTAAGTCAGGCTGGGGAGAAAATAAAATTCACTGGTGGGTCTTTGTTTATTTACTAGATTGCTTATTGTGGAGGCTCTGCTTCTAGAAATTTCTCATGGAAAGTACTATGTGATATACAGAAGTACTTTCAGCATGTAATAACCATATTGTTGTTAAATATTTGCAAGAACTTACCAGCCATTCATTTTGTGATGTGAAGCATTAAGCATGTGAAGGCCATCATCAATATATAAAGGCTTGTAAGTAAATTCGTTTTGAAAGAAAGAAATTCCATCACACTTTCTATTCAAACACTACCTCACTTAGTGTACGAATACAGATGAACTATTCACATATAAGAGGTAAAGATTAAATATCTGCCATACACCATTTTGTTATATGACGGGTTGCACATAGGGCTCTCAACGGTCCGGTCCGGTCCTGACCCAGAACCGGACTAGTTTTAAAAAAGCAGGACTGGACCGTATTTTCGGTTCGGTTCCAATCCGGTTCTAGGACCGGCTTTATTTACATTGAGCAAAGACGTTTTCGGACTTGAAAAGTCCGGCTGATAACACTAGATCTAAGAGTGAAATGAGTCAGTTTTATAATTTTATATGATGAGAGACGAAACTATACACTTTTATTGCAACAATACTGAGATATAGTAATACTCCCCACAGACATTAATTAATTCACAGAAAGTGAGAAATGAGTTGAATCTAATAAGAGTG
>JAAXYV010000431.1:0-12423 GCA_036851875.1 Novacerus sp. FZ-2019
CTTCAATTACTGCTTCATGAGGTAGCCACCGGATGGGCATCACCTGCATTAACAAAGTCGACGGAGGATTGTAACAATTATAGGACAGTGAAAGCACTTAGAATGAAGTCTTCACTTCAAGACAAACTTTCATTGAGTTATATTCCTTCGCATAATCTTACCTGATTTCTGAACTTGAAATATTCACTGGCATAAGTATCTCTACAAAGGCCAGGATTAGATACTTGAATCCGCAAACCAGATGAAATTAAACAATTTCGGGTGGCCAGATCTTTATGGACAAAACGATGATTTGACAAATGTTCCATACCAAGGGCCACCTAAAAACATAAATAGAATAGAATTAATAGTGTATCAAGAACGTATGTTATAAACAATAAACGAAAATTGAACCTGAGAAACAACTTGAACAATTTGTGCCACTGTCAATGTTGGCGGTTTGGGTACTTTACGGGGGTTGTCTTTTCTCGTTGCCAGAAGGAACTGCTTCAGATCACCCTAAGTTAAAGACATCAGATATAAATGAATATACATTCATGCTACACAAAATAAAGAAAGAATATTACGGCAGTGAGAAATTGAAATTACTTACCCAATCACTGTACTCCATGATCATATAATGAGGGTCCATTTCCCTACAAAGTCTTACTAACCGAGTAACATTGTCGTGACTCAGCTTATGGTACATATCAATCTCTCTCTTATACTCAAACAGTGCCGTCTCCTCTCTTGTTTGTAACGCTTTCACCATCACTAAATTTTCACTCTCGCTTTCACCTTCTCGTCTCTCAACATTTTTCGCTTTGGCAAGAAAAACTTCTCCAAAGTCTCCATGCCCTACAAATAAAAATCAATTAAATCCTGAAACTATGGTTCATATTATATATATATTGAATTTATGCGGATAGTATAATGCAGCTATTGGTGCCAAATATAATACAATGATTTACCCAACAGCATGACGAATTGTAGGTCCTGTCTTGGGAATGAGATCTTATCATAACCACTGCCTGCTGACCTTTTGGAATGTTGAGAGAGTTGAGACTTGTGGCTAGTTATGGAAGCTGTGGCTGAGGCTACTTTTCCTCCTACACCGGTCGTGGAACTGTGTGATGACTTTGCCGTCTCGCAGTCACTCTTTACACTTTCTCTGTACATCAAAAAATTCCAAATGTGTAATTCAATATTCAATTTTTAAAACTATTTCCTTACTTTGGAGTTAGATTGCATTAAGTTCTGGTAAATTAATTATAGGCAGGGAATGACACAATATTATTGGGCTGCTGCATAAGGCAGGGAGTGTTAACTGTTACGGGTATTCCTAGAATAGCATCTAATCAGGGAATTCTTCAAGTAAGCAATGCAAAGTACTATGATTCAAATAAGGTAGAAGTGAAGAAATACTAAAGTTCCCAAATAGTCTATCACTCTTGAAATTTATCTACTAGATTGTTTACCCCACTCATAAGCACTTCTAGTGTAATCATTGTACATACCTGCAGCTTTCAGGCTTAGCATGATGCCCGTTTGGTACTAACAGTGGTCCATTTCCATTACTTAATGGCGCTGCGTCTTTCATTTCCGCGTCTCCATTCTCTTTCCGAACTATATACAGAAGTTCATATTATACATGTTGGATGGATTACACATAAAACATTTCGATTTTAAGAGAATAATAGCGTGGTTACGACTTTGCTTTAATGCTGTCTAGATTCTAGATGTTTACTGCTGCATAAAAATGATCACGTCGTTTCATTACTTTCCTACTCTGCTTGAATTTTATAACTCAGTGTATGAATTCTATGAGAAGAATATGGTCTATATATTCTCTGTTTACAAAGGGTTTTTACGACAGAAATCATGTCTCAAATTTTATGAGATAGCTATAGCAGGAGTAATAAATCCGAAATATTACGATTTTATTTAACGACTATTATGATGAACAGAAAGCAAGTATTCTGTTAATAGCAAAGAACTACGGTTATTATGTTTGTAACAATGGTTAGAAGCTAGTTGTAAAACAGCATTTATTACAAAGCACACTTACTCTCGGCGAGATAGGCTTGTTTTCGCTTAAGTTGCCTGTATCGGCACCATAACATCAGTCCAATGACAAGAAGCATATAACCAGCAGCAACACTAAGAGTTATTCCCACAGTTCCCATCATCAAGCTGGCGTCATCCAGTGATTCCGAAATATACTGGTCATTGGCTGTGAATAATGCATAAATGTAAAATAGTGTAGTAGGTAGGTACTCATGAACAAGTTTATGTTTGAATTTTCATAATCCGACAGCACTAGGGTTAGAACAGGATAATAATAATTTTATTTATGCTTTTATTACAAGATTTTCAGAACTGATCATCACCACAGGATGTAATATGAATTTATGTATTATTGCGGCGGTCTGGAGTATGATAAGGCTAGAGTGCCAATTCCGTGTAGGATTATGACTATAACTTGAATAAAACTCAACCTACTTTTCACGATGAGACGTACTTCCTCTCGCTTGAAGCCACCGCTATTCCCAGCAGTACAACCATAACGACCGTCATCTTCTTTTATAACCTCCGTTACTAATAATGTACCATTCTCCATTACTTGGAACCTGTAAATACAAATTAGTTGTTGAAATATTCTAAATTATTAAGTGAAGGAGACTATGTATTTTAGGCAATGAGGACGTAAACATAACAAACACAAACCTATCTAGGTCCAAATCATTCATAATATTGTTCTTGTCCCATTGTATTGTCGGCATGGGGTCTCCGTATGCTTTACAATGTATCATCACCGAATGTCCCTCAATTGCTTCAGTTGGATTCCGAGGCATGACCGAGAATTTCGGGGTTACTGTTAAAAATTATGCTTATATTATTACACTCGTTGAAGAAAAACTTACACCTTTATATGCTCAAAACAAATTACTGGAGCGGTATAGGCTTTCATCATAATAAAAGACATGCTATTTAGTCTTGCTTGAGACTGACTGTAATGTAGTGGCGTGCGGATATAATATAGTATAGTATAAAGCTGAATGCCACAATTCTCTACGTATTCAACACTATGAATACGAACTATACACAAGTGTCAAGTAGAAAGATGTGAAGCAAATAATAAATCATTTACTTCATCTGCTCTTGGGACATCCTACTCGTGAAGTCGTGACTTTACTATATGTGTGTTGTTTATGATTATTAATTATGTTTTGCAACTGTGTTAAGATATTCGGAGGCACAAAGAGCAAATGAAGCTGAACATTCAACACTGAAGCAAATAAAACCAACATGTCACAGAGAGTCGTCGAATAGAACTAACCAATGACGTCGACATAAATTGTAGTGTTAATAAGTCCTTGTTTGTTGGTTGCGACGCACGTGTACTTTCCTTTGTCTGAATTTTGTACTGTTTGGAAGTAGAGCGTTCCGTTCAGGTCTGAGATGTGACTCGGCCAATGAAAAAGCGGCCATTGTCCTTCCTATAAGCCAAACGATAGACCCAGTCATGAAAATACATGTACAATAAAATTCCTAAA
This sequence comes from Novacerus sp. FZ-2019, assembly GCA_036851875.1. Lineage (NCBI taxonomy): Eukaryota > Metazoa > Arthropoda > Collembola > Entomobryomorpha > Tomoceridae > Novacerus > Novacerus sp. FZ-2019. The sequence continues at coordinate 3,537 of JAAXYV010000431.1, forward strand.
AAATTCATCTAGTCTTTATGGGAAAATGAATAAATTCTGTTTAGGGCTGAGCCGACTGACATGGAAACTTCTCAAACTGTTCAAACGTGTACAGATATACATATACACATATAATGGAATCTTGTATATTTATCCTCAGTCTGGCCCATTTTGACTTTACAACTTCTTCTCGATTAAGTTTCCAAAGTAGGGCATAAATTTTTACTATCATTGTTTACTGCAAGGTCTGACTACCAAATACATATTACTTGACTTTGGCTGCCCTAAGGTTTAATATATGGAATCAATTAATCAAAATGAAAAATATTATACAATACGCATACAAAAAAGTTATACAACAAAAAAAAATGGCAGTGAGCCTAAATTTAAAAGAATAGTGAAACTGAATTGAAACACAGGGGAAAACTTCCCAGGCATCAGAGATACTTGAATTCAACGATGACATCAAAATGTATTCTATTTGTATTCTGTCAGTTTTAATTTAACATGGACCGCACAATCCAAAGAACAAAAACGAACAAACGAACCTTAACCCATTTGACAACAGGAGGAGGTTCCCCGTGAGCTTTACAATGAATTTTCGACGTGGACCCAAGCTCCAACTTTCGGTCAATTGGCTTTGGTAAAAATTTCAGCGTCTCTGTAGGAAAAGGAAGCAAACAAACAACGGTTTCATTTCATCTCATCTCATCCTATGCCATAGCTAGGCACACAGAATATATACCATATATCCTTGATGTGTAGGAAGGAGGTATCTATATTAGGAAGTCAGGAACAGGAGAAGACCATGAGAAACACCAATCTAATCCTACATGTATGTGTAAGTATTTAGCTGTATATAGATGTGGATGCGGTATATATGCCCTGCCAAGCCACAATATATAAGCATTCCGTTGAGATATATAAACCTTGCTTGGAAACAATATATCAGAACAAGGATCCGGGTAGTTACAGCAAGCTTGTATTTTGCTGAGAAATGGGATTCGGAGATCACGTCCGAGATAACTTATTATTCCTCGTCTTATGTCTTCCAACATCCAATCCAAATCCAACCGTGGATGTGGTGGATGCATGGGGACGGAAAAGGCGATAGTTTCGTTCTTCTTCTGTCCGAGCCAATAAAGCATAAAAACATGTATGTATGAACCTGAGTGTGTGAGTGTGTGTGTATATGTTTGTGGTGCAGGAATGTATCTAAAGATTCAGTGTATCATGGTCAACTCCTCTTTGTATTTTGTATTACATCTTAGGCCTTAGTTGGCTAAGACTAGAACTAATAGAATGAATAGAATTTTCTGTGTTGTTTGTCAGACTTGTTAAAGATACCTGTCACGAAGAGCTGAGCTGGACGGGATTCGACAGACGGGAATCCAGGAGTGATTATTTCGCACGTGTAGTCTCCAGCATCTGTCAAGTGCACCGGGTTGATTACTAATGTCCCATTCTTTTGGTAGGACTGTATCCTCTGCGGCGTGTGGTCACCACCATGATGCCCATGATTTGTTCTGCTCAGAATTGAAATCGGAACCCGATTTCGGAGCCACCGGACTTGGCTTATAGGAAACTCTGGTTTGAATTGGCACATGAAGAAAGTTTCATCTCCTTCCTCCCATATTGTACTCAATGGGTGGCCGTAAATGGAGGGTGGGGCTATTCCAAATAATTTATTTTTATGATCATCTCTCCCTTCACTTCACTTATTCCCTTTCTGTCTTTCCTTCCCATTCTTTTCCTCCTTTTCTCAATATTATTATCATAGATAGAATGAAATGAGCTAAAAGTGCATGTACGTAGGGCTGAGTTGTGTGACTCTGACTTCCAATGACACCCGCTTCCATTCTTTCATACCGTGCCGGCTGCCTTGATACCCTGCCCTTACCCACTATATACTATTATAGGGTTTAATTCAGCTACACTTGAAACGCTGTGAGTGCGAATGAGAAGCCCAATCTAAAAATGCACTCGCTTTGGTAAGGGCCAGACAATAATATAGGGCTAGGCAATGGGCTACAATACAGCCGTCCACATCTGATATCAAATGAAAGATATGGAAACCCATGATATTTAATGGCATTAGGGAGAAAAATTGCACAATGAACTTGAGGGGAGAATCTGTAAACCAGAGTCTCAGATGCACATGTACGTACGTTCGTACCAATGTATGAACCACATACATATAAATACTAACGTACAGTACAACTCCGTTTATTTTCACTTTCCCCATTTAGAAAAGCAACTATTTAGGAAGGAAATCCCTTTCCCACTGCTTTCAGCCATTCACTTAACTCAGCGACCCACCCTCGAAAAACACAGTTACGCTCATGTACACTTAACTTCTACTACCACTCTCCCTTCAACACCGTTTCACTACCATTTGAAAAATCACTTCAAACAACCCTTCAAATTCTTTACCCAGTCAAATAATATTTTCAAATATATTAAACATTTTAAAATACAAGAAGAAACAATACAAAATAGAACATATCAAGCCACTGTATAGAAAAAATTAATACTACCTATTATTCTATCTATAGTCTGCAGACTATGGCTAAAACAGTAGGATACATTTACAATAAAAGCAAATTAGAAAGCAAAGACTTACTGGAAACTAAAAGCTGAAAATGAGCTCGAGTGATTCCCTCAAGGTTTTCTGCAACACATGTATAATTTCCGGCAAGATCTTGACGTACACTGTCAATGACGAGAGTGTTTGAATCTCGAATTCGAAATGAAGGGCCAGAGTCCGATATAACTTTTCCATTGGGACCTTCCCACCAAATTCGAGGAGATGGGAGTCCCTCGGGCTTTGCACAAAAAATTTCAGCATTACTGTTTTCTGGCAATGCCAATTTGTGGCCAGGGATTAAAGGCGGTGGGTCGAAGGAGTCGTTGCTCAGTTGCTGTAGATCTAAAAGTCCATCGAAGAAAAAAAAATAGAATAAAAAATCGTTGAGCTCAAGATTTTTTTTTTCTTGCTTTCTATTTCTAAGCACATTCAACTCTCAACTCTCACTCTTACTCTTGACTTTAACTCAACTTAAGAGTCAGTAGTTTCCCATTCCCATCTTACTGTGCTTTACTAGACGGACTTTATTCTCCTCGTTTCTACAACGCATCAGCTTTTCCTTCTATTCTCTTACAGCACAATGCACATACAATATACATTCTCTGTTCACACTCCCGCACAACATGCATAAAAGAATAAAATACGACCATTTGGTCTAAGAGTAAGAGTAAGAGAACACTATATACACACAACCCACTTCGTTTACAAAGAGAGAACAAACTGACTGAAAGATGAATGCATTATTTACATGCTACTCTTAAAGAGGCCGAATAAATCTGAGGCTCTTCCTCCGGGAAGGAGATGAAATTGCCAAGGCACTTGTAAATCCCTTCATCCATTCCACGGATCCGTTGAATCAAGAGTGAGCCATTATGAAACACCGTGTACCTGCGTAACAAACAATAAAGGTACTATAGATTATCATCTCATCTTTTTCAATGCACTACCAAGTATATTATGTGCAGCACACAGTCTTCTTAATAATGCATGTATATTACTCTCCTTCTCAATCTCTTAGTTATTCAACTCAACTCCCACTTGCTTGCTTTCACCATCCTTCATCTCCACACTTCCATTCTTTGCATTTTGTGACAGGTAAGCACTTTTCCAAACAACCTGAGCTATATATACACCTTCGATATATCTACCTAATGCTTCACGTTTTATGCTTATAATACCTTTACCATACTACGTATGCACATATTATAATGTATGCAATTCGCGTAAGTTTATCTACCTACTTCCCTCTCTAAATAATTCAGAGGCTCAAACGATTTCAAAGTGCAAAATACTCGAGTATAGTATTTATGTATGTATGTAGGTAGACACTGTGAGACTCAAACTTTGAACTGCAGACCAATATGAATAAATACATAGGTATTGAGGATTTATTTTAACTTGGTTGATTTCGTATGAAGTAGATAGGAGAATTTACTTGGGTTTGAAGGGTAGTATAATGGTTTCTACCTTAGAATACGTAGAAAACAGTCTTACTCCACGGTTTTACTCCAAGATATGGTAGATGATCAGTAGTTCTATAGTGTCACAGTTACACAATATCAAACTGTTTTTACAAGAGTTTAAATTTCATTTTATTCAAATTAATTTCAAAATAATTATACATATTATAATTTACCCTATGAAATTTGAACTCTTATAAAAACAGGGTAGTACTAATTGTAATTATATACACATAAAATTAGAAGGAAATAATTTCTATTTTGACATCCTTTCTCTCACTTATACGTTGGGACTATTCCGTGCAAAAGGAAAAGTGTTTGTACAAAATATAGAATACAGAACACAAAGCTATACCTACTGTATTTTCTTAGTTCTAGAATTAGCCAAGGGGCTTTCTTCTCTGCTTCAAACACAACCCAGCATAAGCCATAAGATGTAACCTTTGTCCCCAGCATGGCTCAAGAGTAGTTGGCTTAGTTAACTCAACTTTCAACTTTCTGATGAGCATGATAACTAACATTTGATAGAAGTATTAGTGTGTCTTTAATCCAATTAGGAAGCTCATCTAGAAGTAATAAGAAAATATATTACGACATTCACTTGGGATACAATGAGCGTGCATGAGTCTCAAACAAAAGTTTAGCTGCGTGGAAATGAATGTACTCTGAAGCAATGCGTCAAGTGGGAAATGCCGGCAGAGGACAGCGAAGAAAGACAAAAAAAATCACATTTATTGTCTTATGTAATGTAATAAATATCAGATCAGGCTTCGTTGATCTCTGTGGTGGCCCCTCTCCCAAACAAATATATGGAGACAATGTGTAGGTACAATATCCAGGCAGCCCCTGTAGTATATAATAAGCCTATATACATCAATCAGCACTAAGCCTAAGCCCAAGTCAAGTCAAGTCAACCCAGCCAGCCAGCCATGGGCTATGAGTACGGATCACCGCCCCATGTTTCGAAGGAATTCCAAAAAATACCAAACAGGATCAACTAGCCATGAGTTTGGTATTGCCACATAAAAACATAGATACGTACGTACCCATATCTATATGTGTTTATTTATTACGTCCAGATAACTATTATATTCCTTCTTTGTGATGTTCCATGTATATAGAGAGATACAAAAGGCCATGACTTAGGCTTAAGGTTGGCTTGTCGCGATCCCGACGCCATGGAAAATACACTAGTCCCTCTCTATAAAGTCCAGATCAGTTTGGGAGTCAGTTGGATTTGAACTAAAAGTAAAAATAGAGAAAAAAAGCGTACATGTCGATTTGATGGGGGAAGTCGGTTTTCTAGATAGATATATATATATACATACAAAATTGTACAAGTTTATAGGCATAGTGGTATGTGCATATATACATATACATTTATACCTATGTATATATGGGTTCATGGGTATATATACAGTCTACTTGTATAGTACGAGAAAAGAGAGAAAGACCAAGAACCAAGAAGGAAAAAAGAAAGAGAAAAATAGGAAGAAAAGACGCTAGTGGGATCCAACAGTTTATGGAAACCCCTGGAGATGACTGCCAAAAGGGCCACGATAAATTTGCTCAATGCTGGCAAGATATTGGCTTCATAACTCAATCAAGTTAGAAGCCTCGGACTTTCGTCACGATCTTCATCAGTATTTGAGAGGCGTGAAAAGGCTCTAAAAAATCGAGAAGAAGAATACCGTCTTGAACGACAACGATGAGAAGATGACAACGACTTCTGAGCTGACTGAGACGAAAACGAAAGGAAGGAGGAGAGAACTCCTAAACCGTGACAAATGTGCCAAATTGTCAGCCAGCTGCAAATATCCCATCCTATCATCTTATTCCATTCCAACCTATGTAAGTATATCCATCATATCCTATTCCCTTGTATAACTGATGATCACTTGTCAAATCACGCATTCCATTCCAATTCATCCATTTGAGCAGTGAGCAGAGTGAAAGATCCTAACACTCAAATACACTTATACTTTTATATAGGTAAACCCACACTGTGTAATTCATCTATATATTTTCATCACAGTCATAATAAGTTCCAATATAGAACCTACGTTTCCAGAAAAGTACCTGCTTGTTGCCTCTACTCATTTTACTATATGCACTGGATATTTTGCGTTTTCGTATATACTTCTACACCTACCCGTTGAATTCATTTTATTCAGCAATCAGTTTGCTTGCACATCATCCCAATGGAACCCACAATCGCCGCAAATGAACCCAATTAAATTCGCACATCACATCATTAGTTGAGCAAATAATTTGCCAAGCCCATGGCAAATACTCGTTTCCCTCTCCCTGTTTCCTAGCCCTGAGTTAGATGTTGTGCTCCACAGACACAAATTAAGTATTCAAATTATTTCAAATGTGTAGCAATCTAGTACGTATCTATCTATACATATGCAACGAAATGTCTTCATTCAGGCTCACTTCTCGTCTCTCGCTTCATCCAGTAGTCCTCCACCCGAAATCGTCTCTCTATTACCCGCAGAAATAGGAACGCGCAGAGAGGACGATGAAAATACTATGAATAGAACGATCGTCTATTCTCTAAACTCTCATCCAAATCCAACCAAAACATAGCCCCTTGTACCATACCTAATAAAATACACGGCAATAACGTTAACACTAATGCTACTGCATTGTTTCATTTTATTCCATTTTCCATGTTGCATAGAAGAGAGGCTGCTGAGCAAACTTTGGTTTTATGTAGTTGCATTTCATTTCGTTTCAACTAATCCTGTTATTTCAGCCTGCCACGCTACTGTACAAAACCAGTTAGTAGGAAAGTAATGTGCCATATTTTCATGGGTGAACTAGCCATGTACTTGGATTATGCATAGGTATGTATACACAGTGATGAGTAACTACTGAGAGCAATGCATATATACATACGTGCATACAACCTACTACCTACCATGCATATTCTAAACACTATCAAAAGAGTGATGTGTGAAGCAAAGACAAAACACTATACCTATGCACGTCTGTCTGCTGTAACTAAACATTCAGATTTTCCCAGTCCCAAAAGTCATCAAAAACACAATCTGTAGATTCTACTATTCCTCTTCTACACATTTCAACACATACATACACAATTCCAATGTAATTTGGAATAGGCAACATTACAATAGGTAGGTATATAAGAACCATCTTATTTGATATTCAAAATATTTGCATTGGCTTTACGCAGTTTACATATAAATATTGTAGGTACACATACCAAGGCTTTGCCTCTCAGAAGACACGAAGGCTGAATCTACCTTTGGAACTATATCTAAGCACATACCAGGAAGGAAGTAAAGCGAAAACAAGTTCATTGCTCAAACAATATGGAAGAGAGTGAAAGCGAATCTATTTATGAGCAGAACGCATCTACATGGTCTTCTCTTCCTCCCGCTTTACAGCCATGGTATGCGATGGGAAAAAGGCAAGGAATGAAAGTATAGTTTATCGGTGGCTGGCTGGTTTTCGTTGCCTCTGTCTGCTTTTGCCTTCTGAAAGCTATATAGGTACTCATTTATACAGGAGAATTACAGCACGTTTGCACATCATGAATACCAACTAAGCAAGCGGATAATACGCAATTTCCACAAAGTGGAAAAAAATTCCGTCTCATTCATCCTAGAAACTTACTTTTACTAAAAGGATCACTGCGTTAACACCTCAAATGCTTGTTTCAATGACGTATAGCCTAGCTTCACATCCCATCATACGACTAGTACCCACCTACCATAACATATTTCATATACCTACCTACCTACATACATAGCTCTATGAGCTTTGGAATGTATACTTGATGCAGAAAATGCGTTCATATACACGTATAGGTAGGTTGGTAATTCTTAACTTCTTGAGAATTTGAGCTCTGTACATAACCCCCACAACCATATTTACTTAGTACGGCAAGGCACCCTACATAGGTAGGTAACTATGTAATATCTTAAATAGGCAAGCATTACTACACTACGTAGGTGTGTAGACGGCATATTTGCTTAGAGACTGAGAAGAGAAGCAAACTACTTTATCAGTTATGCAAACCACGACCGTTGTGGTATCTTCGGAGCTTGGAAAACATAGACAGAACACTTTTGCATTAAATATATTGGAGATAGAAAACGGCTTAACCATGAATTCAATAACCGACAACAAAATCTTTCATCCATGAAAGTGTATCCTTGTATCCGCTTCTCGAAAAACGAGGACAAATAAAACTGAGCTACGGGATATAAAAGGACAATGCTAGTAGCGTCGATACTTTCCTCATCGATCCGACAGTCAGTCAGTCACTAAATATAAACTTGAAATTGCACTGTACTGTATTCCGAACGACTGCAAACCACACTGCAATTTCCTGTAGTTTTGGAAGCCCTGGAGCAATATCTCTTTCTCTATTCTCTATATATAATAAACATTACATACCATGCCTTAAAACTTCAAAGAGTGGCTACGAAACAATTTCACAAAAGTTTCCATCTCAAAGGTAGGACGAAGGGAAAATGTGTTCCTAGTAGACCTCCGTACGGTTCGGTCTTAGATCAAATCGGACCCGAGAGTTTGATCCCAAACCGTAATCGAGAGCCAAGACCAAACCAATTTATCCTACCAGGCTGCAATGGTATTATAATTTGTATATTAAATTCAACAAAATTTTAATTACCAAACTTGTCAACTGTAATGTTGATGTTAAATCATGTTTGTAGCTTAAAGCAACTCTTTTACTATGTCAAAGTTAGTTCTGAGCTTCCTTCTATTAATTATTAGCCTGTTAAACATGATAAAAAGACAAATCAGTGCGTACTCAATAGAAGCAGTGTTTCGGCATGGAAAAAACGGGTGGGCTATTCAAGCG